>LPNX010816631.1:504359-517021 GCA_001517045.1 Pseudotsuga menziesii | reverse complement strand
CCCCAATACTTGCAATATATTGGTTCAATTTTTGATAATTTTAAAACCCACAATATGAACTAATGTGATAGGATATTGGTCAACAAGTGAAGCCCCCGTGCCACCAAGACGATCATTTCAGATTTGGAGGAACGGTGAAAAAATAAAAAATTATACATCACTTATTCAACATTGCATAATTGAAAAGGAGAAAAACACCTTTGAATAATTGGATTGACGTCTAAGTCTTAGGAATCCAATTCATTTACAAAATTTTGCCATGCTAATATATTTATTACAATTTCCCCAGGTAGGTATGGACATGTGGTACAAAAAATAAAAAGGCCAAGAAGGCCTGATGGACCTCTGAGCTCTGAGTTTGAAAAAGTGTTTGTTCATCTTTGGTGGCTCACTGAAAGTCCAACTATATGCAACCTAGTTCAGGTATCAACTTCAAATGGCACCCCGATCATGCAAGTGAATATGTGGACATAATTTGTGTACCGACATTATCTTGGAGCCTTATTTTGTACAACATCACCTTGGAACATGACATGTGTACTTTGGAATATAGTGCTTCATTTGTGTTGTCCTACAAGTGATTGTTGTAGGTTTCTTGTAAGGGATTTGGCCCACCTTGTATTTTTGGCCTCCTTTTCCTCCCATATATATAGAGAGAAGAATGACATAGTGTTGTTTAGGACAATACAACCTTGTAACCTAGGGTATGGGTTACCAACTTACTAGTAGACTTGCAGACAATCAGCTTTTATAGACTTGTCATGCTCACTCTATGGGAAAGATTTCCTGATGTTCTTCCCCAATGCACAACCCTTGCAGTGGTTATGCTTCTCCTCTTGTACCTGGGGAACTTCAATGAATTCCTGTTTTAAATGCCTCAATGCTCCATGGTGTAAGTGTGCCATCCTCCAAATCCACAGATCACCCTGACTATTGTTGTTGCTAACCAAAGACTTTGCAGACTCAAAGTGTAGTCTATACACCTTCCTGCTCCTGATCCCAATCTCTCGATCCAAACTCCTATCTGACCTCTTGGGCCTAATATATGCCATATGGTCTCATAATTTCACATGGAATCCCTTGTCCTCCAAGTTAGAAACAAATGTGAGGTACTTAGTCAACCCCATAACACACAATACTCCAACAAACTTGAGGGGTTTACTAGATTCCCTTTGAAATGAAACATTGCCAACTCCTTGCGCTTGATACTGCGCATCATCACCCAACTCAATATGGAGATTTAATCCACCCTCTTGTAAGATCTTGAAGAACCTTTTATGTCTAGTATTATGACTAGATGCTCCACTATCAATGTACCAAATACTGCTACATGTGGTGCTTGCCATGCAAGCTATCAAACAAAACTCCTCAATGAATTTTATGCTAAACTCCTCCATCTCTGCAGAACCTGCCATCTGGGTATTTATTTTCTTCTTCCTGTCTAGGAACCGGGAGGCAACGTGTCCTTGCTTGTGGCAGATAAAACACTTGACTTTGGACATGTCAAGGTTCTTCTTACCACCCTTCTTTTTCTTTGCCTTACCCTTGATCTTTCTTGTTAGAGCTAGAGCCTCTTCATCCACAATATGTGGGGAACTGCTGGATGAACCTAAACATTGACCCATGCGGGTCTCCTCCTACAAAAAATAATCCCACAACCTCTGCCAATTAGAGAGCTTCTCCCTAGCCACCACACCTTTGACAAATGTGTCCCATGGCTTAGAAAATCCATTGAGGGCTATCCGAACTAGCTCCTCATCCACAATATTAGAGCCAACTAATCCAAGCTTCTCCTTGATCTATGTGAGCCTTGTGAGATAAGACACCACTCCTTCACCCTTGGCCATCCTGATACTACACATCCTCTCTTGCAGCACCATATTCCAGTTTTCGTTCTTGCTCTGGTAAACTCCTTCCAAATCCTTCCACATTTCTAATGTGGTATTCTTCTTGAAAATGTGAGGACTATGTGGTCCTCCAACCCATCCAGGATGATCAACATAGCTTTGGATTCTAACTTCTTCCAAGTTACCAACTCTGCCGGATCAGTGGGTGCAACCTTCGTGGAGTGAATGTGCTCCTCTGCATCACTGACATCCAAGATTCTTGTGATCCTTTCTTTCCAAGTAGGAAAGTTATGAGCCCCTTGGAGTCTGTCCTCAACTCTCAACTGCAAGACCATAGTGTAGTGTACCTGTCAAACCCTAGATTTGAACTCTAGGTTTGTGTTTTCAATAGATATGCCCCTGATCTATCAATACTGTTGTATTTTCACATATTTAGCTCAACTGAGATCTAATACCATGTAAAGTTTTCTTTAAAATTCAAACTAGGGATAAACAATATATTTAATTGTTACTGAAAAACACACATTAATTTCTTTTACTAGTATTGCAACGAAAACTAAAAACTGAGAAACATCAACATCATCACATAAATATAGACACAATGTTTTGGGTAGGGAAACCCTCGGATAAAACCCATGATGGGAAAACCGGTGCAACAGTCAGACATGAAATTTTATTAAGAAGATATGGAACAATTACAATCTGGTATATAATGCACCCAACCTGTCATATCTGATCCTCTGAAAAATCACTGGGAAAACCCAAAAACAAAGTATGACCCTGCACAATTGTAGGGCCCCTACATTAGCAGTATGAACCTTGCATCCACAATACGATCCTACTTCGTTAGTTGTATGGAATATGCATGGTTCTGACTTCAGTTGTATGGAATTCATATGACATATGTACGTCAGCTGTATGACCCTCCTCTGCTGTGTACGTTCCTCCCTCTACGTGATATGTACGGTCTGATGCTCTGCCTGGTAACTATGTGAATATCTTGGCTGATTGTTCCTCCCTATTCTCAGCAAACTTCTCCTTCTGACTTATCTCTTTATCTATATCTCTCATGTGTATGTGTCCTCTCCACCAAATCTTCTTTTAACTCAATGGCTAATAAAAAACCCTAACCCTCACTATGGATCAATGGATGTGATCCTTCGGTGAGATCAATGTCCAAGATTAGATTAGCCATCACTTAAATTATTTCGCTTTTCACTTTATAAAAGTGATTTCATTAAGTCAAAACTAAATTAGAGAAATTAATGTATTTTCCTAAGTCTAAACTTAGGAAAATCACATTAATACATTTCACTTCCTGTTTAATGTCTTCTTAGCATGCAAGGACACATGTAATTATAGAAGACCTTCCTTGTTGCCACCTTCTAACAAACACATAAGCTATCTACTCATCTTTCACCACATAATGGAGCCTCCCTGCTCTTCCTTGTACCATATCTTTGATATAGTGGTACCTGATCTTGACATGCTTCAACTTGTCATGAAACACATGGTTCTCGGACAACTCTGGTTGTCAAAGAAAATACAAGTCGACTCTAACTCAAGATCAAACAATCCTGCGAGTAAATTTCAAAGCCACACTGCCTCACAACTAGCTGAACAACCTGCAATGTACTTTGGTTCAAACGTACTCAGTGCCACACTCGTCTTATTCCTGTTGAACTAGGAAATCATGCCAGACCTCAAACTGAAGTAGCATCTCGAAGTGCTCTTCTTATCTGTGAAACTACCAGCCCAATCTAAATCGACATAACATTGTAGGCTAATCTTCTGATTTGTCGCATATCTAATCCCATAATCAATCGTACCCTTTAGGTACCTGAACACATGCTTTGGTAGAATCAGGTGAACACTTCTTCTCTCTACCATGTACTACCTTAATGTGTTCACCGCAAGGCATATATCTGGCCTCATGTTCATCAAGTACATCAACAAACCAGTCATATTTCTGTATATTGTGTCATCAACCGTGTCTTCAAGCTTGATTCCATTGGTGTAGCCATGGCCTTGTAATACACCATCCCGAATCTCTTCATGATCTCTACTGCATATTTTCCTTAGCTAAGGAAAATATCATTTGGATTATGCCACACATCAGGACCTAAGAAGTAGTGCATCACACCCAAATATTTCATCTCGAACTCTACAGCAAGTTTCTTCTTCGTTTCTACAGTGAGGTTCTTGTTTCCTGTCAGGAACATTTCATCTACATATAAGAGTAGTATCACTAGTTTTTCGTCCTCAACCTTGAAGTAAATTTTGGAATCTGCTGTACTCTTGGTAAATCCCAAGCTCATAAGAAATCCATCTATCCTTCAATACCATGTCCTGGGTGCTTGTTTCAAACCGTACAAGGCTTTCTTCAATTTGCACACATGTATCTGCCTGTCCTATGTCTCAAATCCTAGTGGTTGTTCTATATACACTTCCTCTTCGTGAGGCGAGACATTTGGTATCACTTTGATCATATCCCTGAGATAATTAGGCAAATAAACCTTGCCATGGGTAGAGGCTAAGTGATGATTTCTCTCAATATTCTTTCGAAATATGTATTGTAGCCAATCCCTCAGAAGCAGAGCTTTCTTTCTCCTTTTATAGTTGAGCACTATCCTCCCTCTACATCTTAACATCTTGTACTCTCTACATTGGAATATTTTGCACTAGAGTGACTAGTATCCTTCTCTATTGTTGATATTCTATGTATCCATCTATGTTATCTCCCATCAAATGAGTCTATTGGATACCAATATCCACCATCTCGAACTTTGTTGCAGGTTCCCTCTTGCACCCAACTATTATATTCTCGTCCTCTGTAAGCAACCATATTCAACCTTGTAGAAAAGGTTGAAATATCATCACTCTAGGTGATCATGTAACTGTATGTCCTGGTGTGCAATGCATTAGGTGCATTCATACAAAAACTTCTTCAATATGCACTCATGTGATTCTCTGTAGGGAGTCTTGAATCTTGGGGGTTTCTCGATATACACTTCTAATTCGATTACACCATCTATCTAGTGTAATATCGATTGTTGAAGATTTGATAGAAGTGTGTTTGGACACTAGAGAAAATGTATTTTCATAATCGAATCCCTCTTTTTGAGAGAAACCATGAACCTTGCTTTGTACTTTTGTAGAATGCTTGATTTTGAAAACAAAGGTTTTTTACGAATAATCACTTGTTCTTCGGAAAACTTCTCATCATCCATCTCTTGTAGGTCATAACACATGATCTTTCCTACAAGTCAAAATCAGTCATATGATTACTACCATTTCATAATCATCAAATCATATTGACATTACAATGAAAATGCATAAATCAAATAGACATGCAACCATTTTAGCCAATGCTTCAACAAAACACTCATCCATATCCTATATTCACATGGTAACTTTTTAGATTCATTCCATCTCCACCAGAACATAATATTAAGAGTGTGCACTACTCTCAACATGTTAGAAAAGTGGGTTCATTATATATAAGCAATAATGGCTCATGGAATGTTGTGCAACACCATAGGCTACTTACCCATCACATGCATATTAGTAGTATATTGTTCATTAATGCATTCACTATAGCATGCATAATGTATTTCCTTATTCTAGGAACATAAATATGTACACAACTAAACAATCTCATTTAAAAAATTAGATATACATAAAATGACAATTCAAATACTTATCTTTGTTTGTTGGTTTGGTTCCCCCTTGATCTTTTCCTCCTTGCAGGAAATACTGTAGTCTTGGACAATGTTCTATACTACGTCATTTGCTTATGAGGACCTGTGTCCATCTTGATCACGATCAACAAAACCCATCTTGCTCATGATTGACAATGCTGATCCCATAATCAATCGTACCCTTTAGGTACGTCAAAACATGCTTTGGCAGAATCAGGTGAACACGTCTTCTCTCTACCATGTACTACCTTAAAGTGCTCACTGCAAGGCATATATTTGGCCTCATGTTCATCAAGTACATAAACGAACCAATCATATGTATGTATATTGTGTCATCAACCTTGTCTTCAAGTTTGATTCCATTGGTGTAGCCATGGCCTTGTAATACACCATCCTGAATCTCTTCAGGATCTCTACTGCATATTTTCCTTGGATAAGGAAAGTATCATTTGGATTATGCTACACCTTAAGACCTAAGAAGTAGTGCATCACACCCAAATATTTCATCTCGAACTCTATAGCAAGTTTCTTCTTCATTTCTACAGTGAGATTCTCATTTCCTGTCAGGAACATATCATCTACATACAAGAATAGTATCACTAGTTTTCCGTCCTCAACCTTGAAATAAATTTTGGAATCTGCTTTACTCTTGGTAAATACCAAGCTCATAAGAAATCCCTCTATCCTTTAGTACCATGTTATGGGTGCCTGTTTCAAACCGTACAAGGTTTTCTTCAATTTGCACACATGTATCTGCATGTCCTGTCTCTCAAATCCCGGTGGTTGTTCTATATACACTTTCTCTTCATGAGGGGAGACATTTAGTATCACTTTGAGGCAAATAAACCTTTCCATGGATATAGGCTAAGTGATGATTTCTCTCAATATTCTTTGGAAATATATGTTGTAGCCACTCCCTCAGAATCATAGCTTGCTTTCTCCCTTTGTAGTTAAGCACTATCCTCCCTATGCATATTAACATCTTGTACTCTCTACATTGCGACATTTTGCACTAGTGTGACTAGTATCCTTCTCTGTTGTTGATATTCTATGTATCCATCTATGTCATCTCCCATCAAATGAGTCTGTTGGATACCAATATCCACCATATCGAACTTTATTGCATGTTCCCTCTTGCACCCACCTATTATATTCTCGTCCTTTGTAAGCAACCATATTCAACCTTGTAGCAAAGGTTGAAATCTCATCACTCTAGGTGATCATGTAACTGTACGTCCTGGTGTGAAATGCCCAAGGGAATGAAACCCAACAAACTTCAACAACTCTGCTTATCACTTAGACGATCTATCACCTTGTGTCCTCAACAATAATGAACGTAAGAATGACAAATCCTACGAAGGAATTACAAGCAAAAGAGAAGACATAAATTTTGTATGCTTTGAGGACAAATTATTTTTAAAGGGGTAAGAAATGTAACAAACATAAATGTATTTTGAAATAATAATGATAAAGATAAAGATAAAGATAAGGATAATGATAATGATAATGAATAATGAAAGGACTTGTCCTATCTTAAAAGATATGACTTATTAAAAGGACATGACTTACCATTGTGACTAGTCAATGCTATAATTACACCATCACATGGTCATTTTATTACATCATTTCATATTTTATACATTTATCATATTAACTATCCTATATGGATTATAACTTGCTGCCTTACTTAAATTGAATATTCAATAATTGAATTATTGTCTCTCTTGAGAAACGAATTTTGTTCGTCACAATGAGTTTATATTAGCCTCAAGAGAAGACTATGGTATGTACATGAACTTCGGCTGAAGGATGTAAGGGTTGTTGAGTTATCTGACATCATCATTGAAGGATGTAAGGATTGTTTTGTTGTTTTGCTGTTTCTAGATATGTTTTTTTACTTTTGTTTGAAATGAAAAAAAAATCATTTACTACACAAACATTCAACATACGTAGGATAGACAACAATAATACATGGAGGGAAAGTAATAGATATGTATTGAATAAAGAATATATATGAGATGGTACACTAACATGTGACGTATAAATATACATTGAAAGTCACTCACTTGAATAGACTATTTTGCACAATGGACCTAACGGACCATCTACTGAAAGTGAATAATATATTTACGAATTTTTTCCTTGGAAAAAAAAAAAAGACATGATTTAGACATGTGCATTTTAGTTGTTGTTGTTGTTGTTGTTGTTGTTATGTTCACAACATTGCCTACCCGTTTAAGATGCTTTATCCTCAAAGCATTTATGGAGTAAAGTATGAATCCATTTTAGACTACAATGCATTGTCAAAATTATTTTATTCTTGAGGTTGATGACACAATAGATATTATCTTTGAAGCATTGAACATAATTATGGAATTGCAAGAGGGTTTGACAACCCTTACTCAATTTTCCGTAATACAACATGGTGACGACCGTTGTGACTTGAAAGCTGATAATATTTTATGTTCGAGATTCTCTTTAACATAGTAACATCTCCCCTTAGGTTCTTATCCTGATTTGTTTTTCTCGGATAATTGTTTGAACAAAACTTCTTGTTTTATGCTTCCAATCACTATATTGATTTTTTCCTTCTTCGGCATTATGATTCTTTTGTATGTATGAATATTGTTGTCTATATTCATGTTGATTTTTTCATTGGTCACGATGACACTTGTGATTTGGATGACAATAAAAACCCTTGTATTTCAAACTTTATTCTTGGAACATTCATATTTTGAAAACTTTTGCAATTTATTGGTCAACACTATTTCAATATCAACAACTTTTTGAATTTGAACATCGATTGGATCTATATTGGTACATTTTTTTGACGTCTAAAGTTTAATGTTTGATGATTCCTCTATTGCAACTAGGTCCGTCAGTATTCCTTATAGACCCTTGTTTTTTTACTGGTATGTTGAAATTGATTTTCTTGTAGTGACTTCTTATGAATTTTTAACATCTTAATTTATGTGATCAAATTTTGACTATGATTTTCTATACGAGAAATTTCTTCATCTTTATTTAGTATTTTTAGAATACACTATGTCCAAGTTTAGAAACATCCATAAACTTGGAAATAATGTATTCTAGAAATCTTAAATATTGATTATTCATTGTGAAAATCTTGATAATCAATTCCTTCATCTTTATTAGTGACAACCTTGTCAAATTCTTTTTCTAATCTTTTGTATTGATTTTTGATGATCCTCAAAGATCAATTTTGAGATATCTTTAAGGTATTTTTTATGAAGGTTTTACCAATTTCATTATAATGTCATACAAAGTTATCTTCTTCTTCTTATATGGGAATGCCATGAACTTTTTCTTCACGTTTAAAATGAAATACCTTGGTGTTTCCATCCAAGGTGAACCCATAATTATGTCACAGTCACTTTTCCACAAAGATATAACATTTCATTACAATATGAAATTATAATTGTTAATTCTCATTTATAAATCATTTGTTTCAAATCGTTTATTATCCCAATCAAGAATTAACAACTAATTAGTGAATTCAACATTAAAATGATTTTATGTTCAGCATGAGCAATAAAAATAGTAATATATCTCTCCTCACATATCAATATATTCTAATTAACACTAAAATGTAACAAAGTGAGATGCTATAAAANATATATATATATATATATATATATTAAACCTTCATATATATTTTATTAATTTAAAACCTTGATACTTTGGTAACTTTTGAGGCATGATCCTCACTTTACTTTTGAAACAATCTTATGCAATAAACAAAATAGTATTGCATGCCAAGTCAGATGGTACAAGCCTTTGGTAGAGCCATGCCCTGGTGTTCTAGAGCCCTTCTCTTTGGTGCTCTGTCCATCTTTCAGTACCCTTTGTTTTCCTAGCATGGATTTTTTCCTCTCGCTGAGGTCTTAGTACCAACCATGAAAAAAAGGTGGGAATAGGGAGCTGGTTTTATTCAGTTTTAGGGTACTGTGTTACTAGTTTTCTAGGTTCTGGGGGTTACCGCTTGTTGTTCAAGATTAAGCACCCTTGTAACCTAGGGTCTGGGTTACCAACTTACTACTAACTTGTAGACAATCAGCTTTACCAGAGAATGGAAATGGAATAGGAAGAAAGTCTTGACTTACCCGATTACTGACGGTTGATCCAAGCTTGATATTCTCTCGCTCCTCTTCTCTCCAAAGCTTCCAGGGATGCACCTCTTTCACTAGCAAAGATAAAATCCTTCAAGTAATATCTCATGCATGTATATATTAGAGTTTAGATAAACAATATATCAAACATATAATGAAATACATTCATTAACCATAATACATGAAATAGACTCAACACAAGGTTGGAAGAAGAATTCTCTTTATTAACAATCAGTGAATGAGATAAGAGTACAACCTAGCTTCTGAGACAAGGACTCCTTTGCAACCAAAGGAATCTAAGTTTTGCTGCTCCAAGACTTCTGAAGATATACCACTAGCATAACTTTGCTCTCCAATATTGATTGATTATTACCCACGCCAAGGCCTCTATTTATACTTTGGGAAATAGAGTAGTTTTTAAGGCTGGGGTGGTTGAAACAGTTGGGATAGCTATATATTAGGGCCCAACTAATCTCATATAATCGCATTATATATATTTTTAAAGCAAAACTAAGATGTATGTGACTATTAATATAGGCAACCCGCGTATGACACACGAGTTGCTCGAAAGAAACCCATGTATGCAGGTTGCAATGCAAATAGTCGCGTATAGTACACGAGTTACAATGAAGATAGTCGCGTACACAACTCAACACTTAGAAAAAATATATAGCAAGCTGGTTTAAGGGTAAATGCATCCCAAGTCATGCCCATCTATAGTGTTTTGGAAAACTTCAATCCTAATTTGTCATTTTGTGTACCAACATAAAGAATGTCTACACTCGAACGGAGAAGTGCCATTTGGGTTGATAACGGATGCCCCCTAATGTGTGAGGTCAGAGGGAAGTGATGGCCGAAATACACTATAATCATTATCTTGGAGAACTCAGAGGTCCAATGGAGCAGAGAAAGTACCTGAAACAAATACATAATAATGTCATATACAAAGTCATATCTGAGGATGCCATGTTCAATATACTAGAACACTAGATCCTTTACAATATTTGAGTACATCATATGATACGGGTTCAATACCATGTATATTACAAAGGTGGATCGAAGCCACAATATACAATAATGATGAGTCTTCAAAGATCAGGAAATTGTGTAAGTGAACACAACATAGTCTTGCGCAACTTAGGTCATAGATATGAACCTAAGGTCTTCGTCAAAAATCCAAAAGAACTAGTACAATCTAGGCCATGTGAATAGATATGTTGAAGTCGAACATGGATAGGATTCAACAGATTGTCAACCAAATAGGTGATATTTGGCAACTGAAGCAGAGGAATTCACCAATAATGAAAGTGAATCCTAAGGTACTATCGTAAAAAAATCTAGGTCTTCGTCGTCAGGAAGTGCTGATGAGAAACCATACTGTGATGAGGAAGGAAATAGATCCTCCAGCGTATCACAAGAGTGACTAGGAACTGGATAAAGGAAGGGATACACAAGTAATATCAGATAGGACAATGATGGGATCAAGATACAGATCAGATGCAGGGATAAATCCTCGGAACAGTGAGCATGACACGGAGATGACCCAAGGCAACTTTTAAATTTGCAGATAATACAACTAGACTTATCTGTAATGTAGGAGACATGATCAGATTCCCTAGGTGTAACGGAAAAGTGGAGGAGTAAGAAACTCGAAGTGATAGCTGAACTGAAAGTGAACACTGAGACATGAGTATCAGAAAGTATAGAGAGTGCTATGTTTAAGGATGAAATGCTGCCACCAACTGAGAACCAAAAGAAAAATTCTTCCTTATCTTTCCTGTTAAATTTTAACGAGTCCAGGAAAGTAAACTCAAGTCTCTCTTCATTTTTGACAAGCTTGAAGAGAAGAGGGAATAATGCTTGACAATGTCACTGATTTGTGGATTTTATGAGCCCGAACTAGTACATGCTCACTTGGTGTTTTCATATTTAGAGAGTTTGAAAACTTTGAAGAAGACTCCAGGGGTGTCCTTTTTTGTCCAATTTAGTCTCTTGAGGCCGGAAAAGTATAAAACATACCACACAAGAACTCTCTTAAATTCTGTAGAAGAAAAGGTGAACCTTTTTTGTACTTAGTCAGGGAGGTCCAAAAAAGGTTAAATTACCACCTACCCAACACTCCTTCAAGAGTAGCATATAGCTTGAGTTTTACGAATGTGAAGGATAGCAAGATCACTCAGAAAGATCCATTTGAGTACGAGGAATGAGGCTTACAACAATAAACTTGATGTTTTGTTCTTGGTGTTTAATGAGCATGACAAAGACATAAAGTACACTTGGAATCTTTTTCATGTTTAGGTCCAGAGCACGAAAAAGAGAAAACTAAGCTCATACCGAGTGTTCCTTTTCCGTAAATTTAGTCCCTCATGTCTAAAAAAGTGATAAACCTATGCCTGAGAGTACTCTTCTCAATTCCGTAGAAAAGAGAGTGATCCTTTCTCGTATTATTCCACATGGTCAGAGAAAGAGATAGCCTACCACCGATGTGTATGCCCATTCACATATTCTTAACGATCCTGAATGGACAAGTTTACTCGAAAGTCAAATCTATTTTGAGGAGTTAGACCTAGGCCTAAAGAAACTCCATAAGGGAGGGGAGTCTTAAAAAAGGGATAGCTTGTAAAAAAGAGACCAAACTGAGGCTCAATTTGGTGTGAAAAATAGCTAAGGAGACTCCCTTGAACCTATGACAAATCCAGCATGAGTACCAAAAGACAATAAATGTGATCTAATCTAGGGTACTCGTGTGAGGAAATCCCTGTCCACAGAAGAACAATGGCATAGACAAGGTACTAATGGTTAAAATACCATAGTCCGTGGTCAAAGTAGGATTTCTAGGGTTAAGATATATTAGGTATAAATGCAAAAATGCATATGAATGACCATAATCCTATCCTATATGAGCGAAAAACAACTTCAAGTGACCTTTGACCTGTTACATTGAAGGAAAAAGACATGGTATTAGTTTGATTTTTATAAAAAGT
>LPNX010816631.1:413210-502947 GCA_001517045.1 Pseudotsuga menziesii | reverse complement strand
TAATGAATTTTGATTTCTTGGAATATGATTGAATGTAATAAACTCAAAATTTCTTTCCAATAACCTAACTTGCATAAATTGACGTAGTAAAATAGGGTTCCGCACTTGATAAGCTTGATTGAGCTGGGAAACCACCAGTTCAGTGTCAAGTCTAACTTCTAGCTGGGTGATGCCACATGACAAAGCATCCCATAAAAGCTCAATGACATCCCTGTATTCGGCTACATTATTGGTAGTAGGACCTAGGAAAGTGCCTCCAGAGGAAACTAGCTGTCCTGAGGGTGAGTAAATGACCCACGCGGCTGAAGCCAGGTTACAAGTGTCGCAACTAGCACAATATACAAAACCTACGAACTACTCAGAAGACATCTATAACAACCAATAGATGGTATAAGAACACAAACTGATGAACTATTGTAGATAAAATACATACAATAAAAATACAGGAAAAAGCGTTAAGCCTAAGCATAGTACTTTTTCAAGTAAAGCCCATTTCTAGGCTCGGGAAGCTTATTCCCCTCGAAATCTGTTAATTCATATGCACCTTTCTTCAAAACTTTTGACACGACATAAGGTTCTAATCACATAGACCTGAATTTTCCTGCCCCCAGGGGTTCTTTGTCTTGATCCCAGAGAAAGACAAGCTCCCCTTTAGAAAAAATCCAAGGTTTGATCGATTTATCGTATTTATTTTTGACCCTAATTTTATGAGCCTCGTTTGCTGTCAGCACATCTCTACGCTGCTCATCTAGATGTTATACGTGTAACAAATGCTCTTCCAGCTCAGTCATATCAGGTAACACATGAATAACAATATTTAAGGATGAGATTTTGCATTTAGCCGGGGTTACTACTTCCACTCTGTGAAAGAGTTGGAAAGGAGAGAATCCTGTAGCATTTTTCACATTGGTACGATAAGCCCAAAGTGAAGGATATAACATGATGTTCCAATTGGAATGGGTTGCATTAATAGTGCGCTTGAGAATAGTCTTCAAGGTTTTATTTACAGCCTCGACTTGACCGTTTTCTTGAGGATAGAAAGAAGATGAATGCTCTTGTCTAAACCCTATCATAGTGGTCAATTCAGTCATCATACTATTTTGAAAGTGACTACCATGGTTAGTGAAAATATCTTTAGGGATACCGAACTGTGCGATAATTTGGTTGAAAACGAAAAAAGTTGCAGTTTCCTCATCAGCTTTATAGGTGGGCATTGCCTATGCCCACTTCATGAAATAATCTACAACGACAATGATATGTTTGTGCCCCCCAGTCAAGACTGGGTTGCACGTCACGTAATCTATCCCCCACTTCATGAAGGGGCCCACTGAGATGACAGGAAATAACAGAGTAGGATGCGACTGCATATTTCTGGTGTAAAGCTGACAAGGATGACAGATATTCACAGCTTCCACACAATCTGTAAAGATCGTGGGACAGAAATAACCAGCACGTAAGATCTTCTAGGCCGTTGCTAACCCAGATAAATGACCCCCACATGCTCCACTATGGGCATCATTTAGGACAGTCTCTACTTCTTCATGAGTAAGACATCGACGCAAAATGGAATCTACCCCCCTATGATATAAAGTATCTCCAATAATGAGGTAGTTTTTGGCATGTACGCATAGTTTGCGTCGTTCTTCCCGCGAGAAGGCTGCAGGGTACTTCAAAGTCTGGAGATAGACAAGTATATCTCCATACCAAGGGTCAGAGGTGGAAATCAAAAAGATATTCTCATCTAGGAATGAGTCTTCTTCAATGGCTACATCTTCCTCAACCAAAAATTTTGTGATAAGATCAGCAAAAACTAAGGATTTTTTGGATTTGGCAGATTATAAATCTAAGTCAAACTCCTGAAGAATGACTATCCATTTATTGAATTTGCCTCCAACTATCTGTCGGGACAAAACATATTGAAAGGGATTAACATCCGCCACTACCATCGTGGTCCTCAGTAAGATGTAGTGACATAACCTCTGAACAACATATACAGCTGCCAAGGACAACTTCTCGACGTGGGAATACCTAAGTTCAAGGCCAGCTAAAGCACGACTGAGATAGTAGACGATATGCTCTTGGAGCTTATCATCCTCCTAGAATAGTACTACCCCTATGGTCAACTCAGATGTGGCCAGATACAATATAAATTCATGAGAGTAATCTGGCGGGTGTAATAACGATGCCGACAACAAAGCTTTCTTTAATGCCTCGAATGCAAGTTGTGCAATTTCATCCCATACAAATGGGGTGTATTGCTTCAACATGCGCATGAAACCTTTAGTAATCTTGGCATAATTTACAATAAAACATTGAAGGAAGTTGGACTTCCCTTGCAGGCTTTGAAGCTGCTTGATGGAACGAGGAGGAGGCAGATTTACTATGGCCTCAACTTTCAAAGGATCCACCTGAATACCTTTGTTGGAAACAATGAATCCGAGCAGTCTCCCTGACTTGACACAGAAAACACACTTGTGGGGATTCAAGCAAATTTTGTAGTATTTGCATCATTCAAAAATCAAACACAAGTGATTTGGGTGATCAATCCTCTTACAAGAATGTGATGGAAAATCGTCAAGGTAGGGTTCGATAATGGCTTTAATGTCATGAAAGGAAAAATTCATTGCCCGCTGAAAGGTAGCCCCTGCATTTTTCAATCCAAAGGGAGGTTTCTTGTACGCAAATGTACCCCAAGGACAAATGAAATCTGTTTTATGTTGGTGTTCCGGTTTAATTTGGATTTGATTATACCCGGAGAAACCATCCATAAACAAGAAGACTTCACCCCCTGCACAGGCATCAATGATTTGATCTATGAATGGTTTGGGGTAATTATCCTTAGGACATGCTTTTTTTAGATCATGAAATTCAGTACAAATGCATATGGTCCTTTGCTTTTTGTCGACAGGAACGGGGTTGGATACCCATTCTGTCAAAGCTATCGAGGTAAATGAAACCGAATTTCAGCAGTTTTTCAACTTCAGCCTTAACAGCTGCCACTTTACATGGATTGACAGGTCTCAACTTTTGTTGAATGGGTCTGGCATTAGGGTATGTTCGGATTTCATGCTCGACTATTGATGGATCTATGCCTGGTATCTCCTCATATGACCAGGAAAACACATCACGAAATTCCTTAAACAAGGTTGTATAGGTCGCAATCTCCTCCAGAGAGAAGTTTGCACCAATGTGTACATTTTCCACAACGTTTGAGTTTGCAAAGATGTTGATAGGAATGGTAGCGGAAATGTTTCCATATTCCCCTTAGAAAATATTCCTTCCCTTGGTAAGGGATTGATAGGTGTATCAACATCACCTGCCAGTCTCATATGGAACTCCTGGTTCTCAATCCTGCTTAACTCTGGAAGAAAATAGGATCGATGGTGAAGATCTTCACGGATCTTATCTCGTCTGCACATAGCTTCCAGAATGGCTTCATCAGAAGGAAAAACCATATCTAAGTGGTCTCTAGAATGCAAAGAGTTCTCTGCCTAAGCAGGCAGATAGGGTTCTTCCAGATCCTCTGAGACTATGAGAGGGACCAGAATGGTATCAATAGCACTATGAACAATAGTTTGATAAGCTAATTTCACTGCTGACAAGGGCACTTCAGGTTCATGGCGAGAAGGAAGAACCCAAGGATCTGTTCTATCAACAACCATGGCAATAGACTTCCCTACACTAGTAGAACCTAAATAATTAATCGGAGCTGGAAAATCGAATGTGCCCATCAATGATGCATACATTCCAACCCCTAAGCTCTATGAAGCAGGTTTAACCTGATCAACCAATGGCACGGTGGACTCGTTAGTTCCCATGTAGCCCTTTTGAGTAAAACTGAGTTGTTCTACAGTAACGAACTTCCTTTCATGTGGAAACACTACTACCCGAAGTACAGTTGATGCAATAGTGGACATGGCATAAGTCCAACTTCTCCCCAAGAGAAATTTATAATCCAAAGGTGCATCAATCACCTCTACCTCAATAGATACTGCCTTCCCTGCCAACTTTATTTCAAAAGCTGGTAGGATACCATGTGGACGAAATGACCTTCTGTCGAAAGCAGTAAGTAGGGTGTTCGATGGGACTGGCTCTGGAGATCCAAGAGCTTTCCAGCAAGACAGGGACATAACACAAGTAGAAGCACCCTCATCGACAACTTCCGTTCCAATGGTTTTTCTGCCATGGATGACATCTATCGATAAGGCCACATGATAAGGTAGGCAAATTTTGACATTAGAAAAATCAAACTTCGCCATGAGGCTCGATGAATCCATGTTGCCTAAGGCTGCTAAGAGTGCATCTCGCTGGGCGGGACAACTTTGTAACACCTCTAAAGCTGACATCGCACAAGGGGTCTGGGCTAAATCTTCAACTACAGAGTAGTTGGCTGCAACCCTATCATTGGGATTGTGCAAGGTTTTCTTGAAGACACCTTTCGGTATCTTGGGCATAGGTTTGGCAGGTTTTTCAATCGTGAGAGGGTTGGAAGTTTCACCTATCGACTTACCCTTCTCCGAAGCCTCTGTCTCATAGTTCTTGTTCCTAATCTAGAGTAAAGTCTAGGATCAAACTATGTTGATATAATTAGGGTCAGGAGCATTTGGGGTGCTCCCTGCTACATTTGAAGTTGAAGTAGAATTCTATCCTTGGGGAAAAGGATCCTTCAGGACAGTTGGTTGTTGGCCTTTTAGAAACTTCTGAGCTTGTTCCATAAGGGGACATTGATGGGTCAAGTGATCTTCATGGCATTAATTACATGGGAGTTTCACCTTCTTCTTTTATTTTTTGCTCCCATCAACATTGTTTGCGTGTTTTTGCTTGTTTTGGTTTCCCTCACCTTTCTTCCCTTTCTTATTTTTCCCACCGGGCTCCTGATTGCCCTTTTGAGAGGATTGTGCAAAAACATTTGCATTATGGGGTGAGGGGGCAACCTTTGTTGCCTCCACCATAGAATTTTTGACAAACAACTCATGGATATGTTTATCCAAAGATTCTACAGTGGGAGATTTCACAGAACCAACCACACCATCGACATGGGGTCCAGGCTTAGGTTTCTCTACATTATGCATTGGCCTCGGTGCAACAGGGATGATCTCATATAAAATCCCAGACTCAGAATATATCAAATATAGCTGCTGGGCCCTGAGTATAGCTTCTTCCTCATTGGTCACTCCCGAATTAGATACATCCTTAGATATATATGGCAATAGGGATTTAAGGAACCATTCTAGTAAAAACTTGGGAGGAATAGTGGCTCTGATAAGGCTCTTTCGTCTTCTCCACTCTTGGATGTGATCCAAAATATGAGTGGACTTGTCCTGCCGAAAGGTAGACAACAAGTCTGTCCCGAAATCATATCGGACAAGATGTTGGAAGTGACTAAGGAATACATTAGCTAAGTCCCAAAAACTATCAAACGTAGTAGAAGGCAGTTCAATGTACCATTTTGCTGCAGTACTGGTCAAATTTCTTTGGAACAGTCTCAACCGAACTGTATCATCGTTCAGTGAGTTGGAAGAGCACCACAAGTGGAAAGTGGTGACATGAGCTTCTGGGTCATCACTGACTTTTCCTTTGAATTTTGGAATGTCCGAGGGCAGCTTGGTAGGAACGGGTGGCCAAGAGGAGTTATGTCTCACCGGGTCATTCATTAGTTTCGACAAGTCTGGTAAGTTTAAAGTTTCTAGGAAAGGGAGCTTGGGTCTAACCGGAGCATTAAAAGTACCAGCTTGGGGATTAGAGGGGCTTGCCCCCATGTTCCCAGATGTGAAGGCAGGGTTGCCCCCTGTTGCTGGTTGCGAAGTGGTCGGGCTGCTTTGGAAAGGATTCCACCCATAAGCCAGTAATCGTTAATGTGCGGTGCAGTGTATGAGGCTTGATCTGCCCCAGTCAAAACTGGGGTTTGGAACATAGGAGCAGGTATCCCTCCACTAAAAAGCGAGAAAGGAGAGCTCCTGAAAGGAGCTGAAACCAAAGTTTGAAAACCTTGACCATAAGGATTAGGGTTTCTGAACTGCACCCCTACATATGCGGATGTTGGACCTACATATGGAGTGGATGGGGGAATGTGCCCCCCACTCCAAGGAAAACCCTAGACAAATGACGAGGATCCTATAGGACCACTCTGAGCAGTGTGTGCGAAGGAAGTGGGAGCCGAAGGTACACTCGGAATACCAATGACCACTCCACCAGAAATACCTGCTAAATTTGTGGGAGCCGGTGGTTGGACCACCCGGCTAGCTGGAGTTAAAGGTGTAGTAGGTATACTTGTTCTAGGGGCACCAACCAAGGGAGGTGGAAACCTTTCAGCCGGAGCAGCTGAGGTGGATGTAGAAGAACTTTCTCTTGCAGTAGACATTAGTCTACCCATAGGAACACCAATCATGGGTGAATTGAAGGGATGAACCTGAACAATCACAGGATCATTTAAGTCAGTTAGAGGTGAATTAAAATTCCTTACAAACTCATCAGCCTGCAAGTTTTCTATCTCAAATGTAGTTAAATAAACCTTGTCTATCCTAAGCTTTGGTTCACCCGAAACTTCACTAAATCCTATCGGTTCGAAAGAATCGTTCGTGTCCAATCTCTGCCTTTGAGGGGGAGGTGGAGGTTCCAAAGTAATAAGCGGAGGAAGGTTTTGTAACCTTTGTGACCTTCTGATAGATTGGTCCTCCATGATTGTAAATTTGACTCTTCACACCCTAAGGTCAGCTAAACACAGACAAACCACAGAGCAATCACTACAAAATTTCCTAAAGTCTCAACAATCACAAGGGGTATAAGATATGCTTTCCCGAAGAAAGCTGAGAGATAGTTTCTTGGCATCCTTGAAGAGGTTATTAGGCACAAGTGGAGGAATCACCCACCACCCTCCTACACTTTCAACAAGGGTTACCTTCCAAGCCCGTCCAAGGTGAACTAGAAATAGCCTTCTGGTTTACCTGTGTATAAACCCTAGATGTCAGAGACTAAAGGCTACCTTAACTATATCAATAGTCTGGGGGGACAGTCACAAGCCTGATTCGTACGCATGGACAAGGTAGCAAATCCTGAAACTCTGTCTAGGACAGAATCCCCAGATGTGCAAAACCCTTGGTCTACGTTTTGACAGGGAATCGTAGGTTTATCTCCTCAGTCCAAGCCTCCACGTGGCCTCGTGCTTAACTCCCGTTTAAGAGGAGCTTCCCAGATACTACCAACATAAAGAAGGATTTACCTATTGATTGGTCAACTACGTCTGAATTTAAACACTTGTGGGGAGTTTACACTTCCTATCCCACAATTCTAGCCTAATCTAGTAGGTGTATGACCCTATAAAACAAAGCTTACTAATCAATTTTAAATTATAGCGTTCATTTTAAGGGTTGTTCTTAGTCAGAGGGTAAGTGGCGTGAATGACTATGATATTATAGACTCGATAAGAAGTAAAAAGGTGTATTAAATGAATTCCAAAACAAATTACAACTACTTAAAACAAGCTTCTTTTATTTTTGTAAATATGACCTAATGAAATTACAACTAAGTATGAGAAGACTAAGACTTATTTTTTTAATTTTTGAAATTTTATGCGAAAATACTGAAAATAAAACTACAATATTCAATTAAAATTCAAATGTTTGAAATGTTTTTTCTTCACTTTTCAACTTCTTCAAAAATTACCATGCACCTAAATGCAAAACTTCTTGAGTATGTTTGAATAATCAGACCATAAAGCAAGAAATATGAAGTATAGCGGACTTGCAAGAACCAAATTCAACCACTTAAGGAGGAGACTTGGCAAATACCTAACTTGGGAAGAATCAATGAATAAAATCCACTGAAATCATGAAAGGAAAAATGACAAACTGACACTACTTGAAATCAGTACAAAGTACAAGGTATCTAAAATCCTGATCATTGACTCAGATACACAACACTGAACCTATCACCCAAACAGGAGAACCCACCTCAAATTTCTAAGTGAAAGAAGACTCAAACAATAAAACTCAAAGGCTTACTGAAAAGCACAAAGCATGGTGTATAGGACTCTCAGACTTACAGGAAGATGCCAACAACAAAGGACCTTCAAGCAAAGCAAAATCCAAACAAGACAGGGACAAGCAACCCTCCCTAAAATTTTGTGCTGCTAAAATACGTATGCGACTGTCTTACAGAGAAACCTGCGTACTATACGTGACTGTCCTATAGAGAAACCTACGTATACAAGTTGCTGTACACGACTGTGTAGCACAACAACCTGCGTACATAACAAAAAATTTTCAAAAAAGGAAAAATAACAAAGGTCTTCAGACACACTACTGCAAATCAAAGCCAATATAGACAACCACACACTGAATCAAAGCAAAGACTGGGCAAGTATCTATAGGACTAACCCACAACAGGCTGGACTTCCCAGCGGAATCGACAGTTCTCTTGTTCAGGATTAAGCACCCTTGTAACCTAGGGTCTGGGGTTACCAACTTACTACTAACTTGCAAACAATCAGCTTTACCAGAGAATGGAAAGGGAATAGGAAGAAAGTCTTGACTTACCTGATTATTAACGGTTGATCCAAGCTTGATCTTCTCTCCAAAGCTTCCAGGGATGCACCTCTTTCACCTGCAAAGAGAAAATCCTTCAAGTAATATCTCATGCATGTATATATTAGAGGTTAGATAAACAATATATCAAACATATAATGAAATACATTCATTAACCACAATACATGAAATAGAATCAACACAAGGTTGGAAGAAGAATTCTCTTTATTAACAATCAGTGAATGAGATAAGAGTACAACCCAGCTTTTGAGACAAGGGCTCCTCTGCAACCAAAGGACTCCGAGTTCTGCTGCTCCAAGGCTTCTAAAGATATACCACCAGCATAACTTTTCTCTCCAATCTTGATTGATTATTACCCACCCCAAGGCCTCTATTTATACTTTGGAAAATATAGTAGTTTCGAAGGCTGGGGTGGTTGAAATAGTTGGGATAGTTATAGATTAGGGCCCAAATAATCTCATATAATCATGTTTTATATTTTTTAAAGCCGAACTAAGATGTACGCGACTATTAATATAGGAAACCCATGTATGACATGCGAGTTGCTCGAAGGAAACCTACGTACGCTGGTGTAAGCGGGTTGCAATGCAAATAGTCACGTACACTACACGAGTTGCAATGAAGATAGTCGTGTACGCAACTCAACACTTAGAAAAAATATATAGCAAGTTGGTTTAAGGGTAAATGCATCCTAAGTCATGCCCATCTATAGTGTTGTGGAAAAATTTAATCCTAATTTGTCCTTTTGTGTACCAACATAAAGAATGTTGGCACTCAGACGGAGAAATGCCATTTGGGTTGATAACACCGTTACTGGTTTTCTTCCTTTCCATCATTGTGGTGGCTCTAACGACCAATCATATTATAAAACTTTTTTTTTTGTTTTTGTTTTTTCATCCTTCTGCTTAACGGTCTCTCAGTGCTCACGGTCTAGCAGAGAGCTTGATCTTTGGCAGAGTCTCTTGCTGGGTTTTTTGGATCATGGGTGATGAATCTAGTGTTTCGTTTCTGTCAGTTTCTATCACCCCGACGAACCCAGTTTTTCAGGTGGATTGGTTGTCAGCATCATGATGGGTTTCCTAGGGTTGTGCTGTGGTTTTGTTTATGAGGTAGAAGGTTTTCTGACTTTTGGGGTTTTGTTTTACATTTCTTTTCAGTTAGTCTATGCTTTTGTTTTCTTTTCGGTCTAGTGCGGGGTATATGTAGAGGTTCTTTGGTTTGGTTTCGGGGTTTGAATTTTCTGTTTGGGTTACGATTTTCATGTTTTCCCTTTATCATTATGATATTTTCGGACCCCAAGGTGTCGGAACTTGTTAGATTCTTTCCATTGTTTTTGTATTGGGTGGAGTCCATGTGATTCAGTGTTGTATGTCATCATATTGGTTTGGTTTCTTATGGAGGCAACTTTGGTCCCTGATAAGGCCTTAGGATATGTATGGATCCCTTCCTCACATTTTAAGGCTTAGAGGAAAACTAATACCATTAAGGCATTGGTTGCTAAACACAATTTTGTGCTAGGTCAGGACGTCTATATGGACAAAGTTGAAGTTCTGTGCAATCGTGCACTGGTTGGTCGGCTGGAATACTGTAAGATGGAGAAAGAAGCGTGACTTGTATGGGCTACCCAGCACTGGAAACCACTACTAGATTATGTTCTGACTATCATCAAACTCTCAAATGGTTGGTTCGTATTTCTCTTCCTTAATGGAAAGGATGCCACCTTGATTCTTAACTCTCTTTGGCTTGTGTGTAACGCCTCCTTGGTCGTTAGTTGCTGGCAATCGGGTTTCGACCCTACTCGAGAAAGGGTAGTTATTTTACACCTTTGGGTTTTTCTTGCTACCTTACCCCTTCCTCTCTGGATCAAAGACGTTCTTGTGGGAATTGCAAACTCATTGGGCCGTTTTGTGGCTGTGGAGGATAATTTTCACCATACCTTCGATAAAAGTTCAGTGAGGGTACTTGTCGAAATAGATATTTTATTGCATGGTTTCCGCTTGTTATTGATATTATTTGCAATTACCTTGTACATGTTCAAATATTGGATTATCTTAACGTGGCTTTCTGCCGTCACTTCTGTAATGAGACTGGACATCTCAGGAACAACTGTCCCTTATTGTTACACAGGTCTACATGGTTGTCGTATGGCGTGGTCACGGTCGGAATGTAACATGACTGTCACGGTCACTCTATTCCTGGTATGGAGGATCCCTCCTCATCACTACCAAAAGGTAGGTATAGCTCTTATTAACACCTGTATTCAACAAGGGAGAAATAAGACCATGGTGGAGATAATATAGTGTTGTTCAAATACTTTGGCTAAAGGATATAGTGTAAGGGTGGAATGATAGTTAAATATCGATCAAGTTGCCAAAGAACCAAGGCCGCGATGGAGGAAGGAAATAAAATCAATGGCTGGTACTCCCCCCGCCCTTTGAAACATGCAAGGAAGATAAGACAGGATTGGGCTTTTAACCAAGCGTACAGATCGACGGCCATAAAATCATCCTGCGCAGATCCACGGTTCACATCAAATCCGCCTTGCGAAAGCACGAGTTGGTTAAGAAAATGGAGTCTAGCAGAATCGTGGATCCTCCTCTCAATCCGACGGCGGATAGGCGAGCTCGGATCATATCGAGGGATGAGATTGATTCCGGAAATGGAACCTGCGCGGAGGATAAGCCCAGGAGACCCAGCGGAATTTGTTATCCGACGATAGATCTGATGGATAGAAATCAAAGCGGGATAGATCAACGGTTATTATAAATTCCGGGGAGTGAAATTGCATGAGAGATAAGTCCTAGACTCCCAGCGGAATTAGGTAGATGCCGACAGATCCGACGGCTGACGGAGATCGGGCGATCACATCAACGGCCGAAAAGGATTCCGGAGGATGGACTTGCATGCTGGATAATTCCAAAGTGTCCAGCGGAATTGGGTATGTGGCATAGGATCTGACGACGCATGGTTAAAGGAATTTCGCATCAACGGATGGGAATCATTCCGGGGATCAAAGCTGCGTGACAGTTAAAGGCAAGGAGCCCAGCGGAATTTGGTAGGCGGCAAGTGATCCAACGGCTCGCCAATAAAGGTATATAAGATCGATGGATGAGATTGATTCTGGGGATCCAAAATGCACGGAGGTTAGAGTGAAGAAGCCCAACGGAATTTGGAAAGTGCCTCATGATCCAACGGCTCCCATATAAAGATATATTAGATCGAGGGCTGTGGGCGTTTCCGGAACTCAGAGTTGCACGGTGATTAAAGTCAAAGAGCCCAGCGAAATGTGGGACGTGGTGTTTGATCCAACGGTGAAAATGGAAGGTACAGCATATCAACGGTTGTGACCATTTTCGGGGCTCGAAGTTGCATGTGGGTTAATACCAAGACGCCCAGCGGAAGGAGATACGTGGCATGCGATCCGAGGTCTAAAAAGTTGCAAAGAATCAGATCAATGGTGTGAAATGGATCTGGAGGAGAAAGGTGCGCAGCCGATAGGAACAGATGCTGGTTGCGGAAATAAATGGTCATCCACGTGGCAAGCTGTGATAGGCTCCAGAGATAAAAGCGACCTATAAAAGTAATGTTGACCCACATCATTGTTATTTTATTCGTTGGAAACGGGCGAAAAGGACTGGTCTATCTGTCGGCTTCCATTTGTCAGTGCCCAGCTTCTATTCGTCAGGTGCAGACACACTCCGGGCACACGCCTCTGCAGTAAACCAGGTAAAGCTTGAACTCTGTAATTTTGTAATTCCCCCCTCCAAATTACCTTTGTAAATACAGTAATGGACCAGGGGAAAGAAAGTCAAGCGTCTGGTCAGGTCTACCAGGTCGCAGATGACAGAGAAGAGTTCTTGGTAGACAGGGATAGGAGTGTGTGCGACCCCTTCCTCTCTGTAAGGAGCGTGTCTGCCAGCAAAGAGAGATTATGGTATTACCATTCGCGAGGGAATGATGTGTTGAACGTGTGCAAATATTTCCTGTACTACTTCGCCATTGAGCAAACTATACATTTCCCAGAGTTTGCAGAGTGGTGCGCTATAAATTATTCCCCGTCTCAAAGGATTATTGTCAGCCGGTCTGCGTCCAAAATTCTGTGTAGAGTCGATGCTGCGGTCATCCGAGAAAACCTTAGTCTACCTGAAAATTACCCAGATAGTCGTGAAGTAGTGAATGAGTCAATCCTGGTCGAATTGTATAAGAAGTGTGAAGCCGAAACCCGCTGTAAATTCTTGTCGAGCGTTTTAAAGGATGGTCAGTCTTTGGATGGTATATTCATGCCCTACCCTGTACATATTTTCAAGAGTGAAGTTCAATTGGTAATTTCTTTAGTGTGTCAAGTACTAGGTTTGGATGAGGATTGTCGTGTAGGCGAGGTTATTCTCGGATTTTTGTTGAGAATAAGTTCCTCCGTTTCTGAGTCCCAGTCAACCCCAGTTTTTAGTCTAGATGAATACCTAGCTGAAGCAATCCATCTTCAGCTAAGCGAGTACCCAAAGGTCTGGTTTTTTAGGTTCCAAACTTACTTGCTTAATATGCTACTGTGTTCAAATATCTCTGAGTTGAAGTTTCTGAGCACCCTGTGCTCTGTTGATTTACCTAAACAAATCAGCATGTTCGAATTTGCAAATTCGATCATGTCTGAGATGTACAAAATGCTGTTCGATGAAGAATTGCCCCGTGTCCTGGGCGAAATGAGAAGCTTGATGCAATCTTCACCAGAAGACCGGGTTGGAGATTGGTTTTTGTACAAAGATTATACTGTGCTGAGAATTTATGGGTTGCCCTCCTTTTTAATCCCAAGGATCTTCGCATTGGAATTCATGAGACAGAGATTGCTGTCTGAGGAGGAAAATTTTTATGCTTTCAAGAAGTCTTCGAACATAAAGTTTCCGTTTAAGGTTGGCACCTTCATTTTTAAAAGCAAGGGCGCCTTGGTTTTTGTAGAAAAGTTGCTGGAAAATATGGATTTCATAAAAGAGTCAAATATGAATTATGACCCCCACCACGTGATCTCACTAAGAAAGCAAGCCAACAAGAATAAACCCTTTGAGCATCAAGCTGTTGAAGGGTTAGCTGAAATGGCTAATTTGCTGCAGTATACCGACGAGTCCAGGGCTGATGCAGAGACACATCCTGCGCCCTGCACGGAAAACCAAATCACAGAAGGCGTTAGTATCACGGTTAAGAGGAGTTTGTCTGATGCCGAGAGTATGGAAGTGGACGAAGAGGCGTCCCATAAAAAGGCAAAACTGCTCCAAGGAGGTAATACTGTAGATGAAGAAGTGTCTGAAGTTTTCAAAAAAGTTGCCTTAGTCCCCGTGAAGACCGTGCAATTCAATAAATTCTCTTTTAAAGATTTAGAATGTGGTGTAGACAGTCCAGAACCCAACCCTATATTTAAGACAAGAGAAGAGCTCAAGGCGAGCTACATGGAAAAGAGGAAGCAGTCCCTAGAGGAAACGAGAAATCTGCTCCCGAGGGTGAGGAACTTGTACAGCTCAAAGACATCTCTAGTCTCTGCTAGAGACGCTGAGAAAAATAATTTCAAAATGGCTATAGTCAATGACAAGAAGATGTCCGAAATGGAGATCTGGCTAGATAGAATCAACACACTGGACAAGATTCAACTGCACAAACAGACCAGCGACATCATCTATTCCGATTTACTGCAGGCCATGGTAAAAATAAATAAATTGCAGATATTGATAGACAAACTAGAAGTTCAGTTGAAACATGAGAAAATCGAGAATAAAGCAAATGTCGTCCAGATCAGAAAACTACAAACAGACATTGCTAGTTCTGACAGCACCCAGGTGGTCAAAAGAATGCTAGAGGAGAAGGATAACGCACTCCAGGTCCTGAAGAAGAAGTTGAAAATCCCAGGCGCCGAACACGTCCAGTCTTCTGAGTTGCTAGCCCTCCAGGAAGAGAAAGATAAAATCCATTAAGAGATGATGGAATACAAAGGAAGAGCTGGAGAGTTACAGGAGGAGAAGGACAGATGGGAAGCCGAAAGAGAGGAGTTGCTATCCCAAATCTCCGTGATGAAAAGGGACCAAAACGACGAGAAGGAAATCATGGAAGAGCTAATGAGTCAAACCCCCACTGATGAGGACCTCTCCATTGTAAACATAGACAAGCCATTGGATAGTTTTTCTGCTGACGATCTGTTGGTACCCATGTCCCAGGTGAGTTTAAAGGATGAGGCAATCAGAGATTTGCAAGCTGAGAATGAAAAAGTAAAGGCCGAATTAAATAAGATAAGTGAAAGCAAAAAACAGATCTTGCAGGACAGGAATCAATTACAGAAGAAGCTCGATGAGCTAAAAGAAAAATGCATTGGGAAAGGCCCTCTTCAGGGGGTGAAACATATCATTTGGGATACCCTGACTATAGAGATTACCAAGTTCCGACACTACCTGAATTTTATTGATGATTTGAGTATACTGACTGAGACTGGTAAATGAACACATGGCAAGGAGACCCCTCACTATAGTGTAGAACACATTAAATTTTCTGAATTCATTGTCATACCAGAAGTTGCATGACATGGGCATAAAGGACAGGATCTCAATAGTGCTCTGGGCGAAGAAGATCATCCAGAAACACCATCTAATGAAGATTGTCCAATACAAGTCAGAAGAATTGCTTATGCAGGTCAATAAGTTCAAACAAGAGTTTAAAGAGCTGTTCGAAGATGGATTGCCGTCCTTCTGGGACGAAGAAGGTCGGATGCTCCCACCGGAACATTATCATCACCTGCTTGTCCGGGCTCGCATGGACCACTCAAAATTTAAATACTTGGAGAAGAGCCTGATGGGACAAACCATTGTGGACATGTTGACGGAAGACTTTGAAATCCTGCAGAAGTTCACAATCATCAGAGCCAGATCGCCCAAGAAATCTTATGAAGCATTTATGGAGCTCGAGGTAGCAATTCGGGAGATGATGGAGTGTGGCACCCCAAGTTCAGAGCAGTGGAAAGCTGTAGAGCGGTTTGGGAAAACAAAGTATATTCTTCCCCCCTAGGAACATGTGTCAAGTATTGTGGAGCTGATGGGGCAAAGACGTGGAGCTGATGGGGCAAAGACGTGGAGCTGTTGGCCGAAAGTTTGTTATCAAGTTGATTTGTACTTTGTGATCTGTTAGGAATGGAGTTGTAACAACTTCCTAGTGGTGTAGGAATTCAGTTACAAACTCTAATTTACGCTGATAATTCTGTTATTGATCTGCTGGGGGCAGACTTATTGTTTTATCTATATATTTGTATCTTTTTATGAGATGGAGGTTGGAACATATCGAATGAAGTGATTTGTGGAGAACATATCTGTTTTGATTTAATACCAAGAATGAATGCATGAGATTTTTGTCAGAGATTCATGTATCATTGATATTGCAGTCTGTATTTTCTTTCTTCATGTGATTGTCTTTCCCTTGTGTAACACTCCATTCTGTTTCTTCTTCATATCTGGAACATAGTATTTGATGATTAGAATTCATATCGTTATGCTCTATTCATCATTTCAGGTATTATATGATTGTTTCTACTAAAATTGATATGGAATTCGTCTTGGACGCTCTGTATTGATGGGCTGTTCCCTCGTCTTTTCTGTTTCACCTTGATAAATGAAATGACTGTAATGATGTGATTATCTTGCCTTTGATAAATCTTGTGTATGCATCTTTGTGATCTTCTATATGTATATGACTCCATGCCCAATGGATATGTGGTTGTTTCATCCAAACAAATAAATCTTTAAATAGTGTTTAACATCTGGTATTGTAAAATTTGTATTGAGAGATCCCTCTCTGGGAGAGAATAGCAATTTCTTCCTAAAGTGGTTTTGCTGTTACCTCGGGGTGTTCCTTTTACAACCTGGGTACATTTTGAGTGCTAACAGCTCTGTTTCCCCTTCAAATTGTGAAGATCTTACTAAAGTAGAGTTAGCTTATATAGTTGATATTGAAAATATTGTGAGTTGTAGTCGTCTGGTGGCTCCTTTGCCTGTGGTTGATGACCCTGATTTGGGACATGTTGTCTCGGTAGGATATGATTAGTCTCTGGTCAGGGCTTCATGTTTCTTTCTTGCTGGGGATAGTGTGGGTATTTCTTTGACTACTCCTCCACTGGACCAAACTTTGTTTGTTCCCTCAATCTTCACTACGGCTGATTTTCCTCCCCTTGATGGGGATCCTTCCTTACCTTTGTATGAAGGCTTCCACCCACTTGATAGTCCCTGTGAAGAGCCGTCTTTTTTTATTCCTCCCTTCTAAAATCGCTCTCCATATTCGCTAACAAAACCCCCATCACTCCGTCCACCTTACCTCTTGACTCGATTAGGCATGAAAATGTGACCATCCAAAGATCTTGGAAAGATAAGCCTATAAAGCCTATGGGGAACCCTGGGGACCTACATTACATTCCCTTATCTTCTAGGATAAAATATGACGATAGATCTTGTCATTCTCCCAACCAACTTTCCTCTCATGGGGTACTTAGAGCAGAGTCATTCCCCGGCTTAGGTTCTTAATGAAACTTCTCTCTCTTAACATTTTTGGTTTCGGAGGACTTACCAAGATTAAAGCCCTCGACTCTTTACTCCCTGATATCAATCCTGATATGATATTCTTCCAGGAAACTATGTGTGATCATGCTCATGCCCTTATTTCTTTTGCAAAAATCAGGCCGGGTTGGGAATTTTGTGCCATTGACTCTCTTGGCCTCTAGGGGGGTCTTCTCATGGGATGGGACCCTACTGTAGTGCGATGTACAAATTTTGTCTCTCAGACTTGTATTTTGGTAAAGGTCTTATTGAGTAATCAACCCTTGAAACTTTCATGTCTCAAATGTTACGGTCCCTATCATAATAGGACTTTATTTTGGGATGCTTCTATAGATGAGGGTATATTTAATCACCCTAATTTTATTATTGTTGGAGATCTTAACTTTACTCTCTTGGATGCAGAGATTTGGGGCCAAAAATCCGTTATTGATCCACTAAGCTCTTATTTTGCTCAGATGTTGGAATGTACAAGTATGGTTGACTTAGCTATGACCTGTACTAGTCCAACTTGGAGAAATGGTAGATCTGGGGCCGAGGGCATAAGTAATAGGCTTGATGGGTTTCTAGTATTAGAATCCTTGGTGACTCTCTTCTATCGGTATCAGAATTGGGTTCATCCTTTGGTGATCTCTGATCACTTTCCAGTCTGTCTAGAATGGGATGATTCAACTTATGAGAGGAAATTTCCCTTTAAGTTCAACATGGATTTGTTATTGGTGGAATATTTCTCCCAGCTGGTAAATTCTTCTTGGACCACTGAGATGTCTCATTTTGATGGTGATGATATGAAAAGTCTGGTTTTGAAATTGAAAAGACTCAAAGGTGAAGTGAAAAATGGAGAAAAGAGTCAATTATTGAAACATCGACAGGAGATTGCGGTATTGGATTTAGAATTACACCATCTCTACCCCTTGTTTCCCCAGGTATCCTTCCTGGGATTGAAGCACAAAAGTTGGTTTCCATTAAGTGTCGAAAAGAAAAGATCCTGGATCATGAGGTACTTACGCGGAGACTAAAGAGTCAGGCTCTTTGGATAGAACAGGGTGATGCTAACAAAATTTTTTTCCATAGGTTTTCCTCAGCAAGATGAACCCATAATACTATTTGGGAACTTTCTGATAGTGTTGGAAACCTTTTCAGCAATTTGGATCAGCTTAAGCTTTTAGGGGAAAAACATTTCTCCTCTCTTTTTATGGATGATGGTAACACGCTCATATTAGATCAGTTACAGGTTATCGACTACTTCCCTACTTTCCTTTCTACTGAATACTTGGATTGTATGGTTGCCGAGGTTACGATGAAGGAAATAGAATATGCTCCGAAGAGATTCAAGAAGGATAGGAGTCATGGGCCCGATGGTTGGTCGGTGGAATTCTTTATATTTTTCTTTGATTTGGCTAAACATGATTTATTGAAGGCTGTTGAGCAATCTCGAAAAGAAGGAAAGGTTGGGAGAGCTTGAAAATCTACTTTTCTGACCCTCATTCCCAAATGTGATAAACCTAAATCTTATGTGGATTTTCATCCCATTTCTCTCTACAACCTGATTTATAAACTCATTTAAAAAATGATCTCCAACCAAATAAAGCCTATACTCACAAGGGTCATATCTATTAAGCAGTTTGGTTTTCTGAAGAACATGCAAATTCAGGAACCTATTGGAATTAATCAAGAAATTATACTAATATTAAAACTAAAAAAATTGGAAGATATGGTCCTAAATCTTGACCTTATTAAATCCTTTGATAGAGTTAACTGGGCTTTCCTGTTCCTTATAATCCTTCAGATTGGTTTGCCTTTGGAGGAGGTAAACTAGATTATGGGTTGTGTATCTTCAACAAATTTTTTGGTTCTAATTAATGGATAACCTTCCGGGTTTTTTAATGCTACAAGGGGAATTAGATAGGGGTGCCCCTTATCACCTCTCCTCTTTCTGCTTGTTATTGAAGGTATTAGTCGGCTCATTAGGGAAGCTAAGAGTGGTGGTAAAATTCATGGTATTAGACTTTTGTCAACTCTTTTCTTAACCCACTTACTCTTTGTGGATGATGTTGTACTATTTGGAAGTGGAACCGTGGAGGAATGGAAAGCATATAAAGACTCTATTGGATCTCTTCTGCACGACGTCGGGAATTAACATAAGCTTGGATAAATCCTCTTTTCTCAGTAATAATTTGACGGATGAAGTTAGTAACAACATCAGTGCTATTCTTCCATATAAGATGGAACCGATCGACTTAGGCTTCACATATTTGGGTTTTAGGATTAAACCCTTGGGGTATGGATTAAAGGACTGGAGATGGATTATACAAAACTTGGAGAATAAGCTCGACCATTGGACTCACAAGTTCTTATCATTAGGTGGCAGACTAATTCTAATCAGATATGTCTTATCTGGGATACCGGTATATTGGTTCTCCCTTGTAAGGCTTCCAATATCCATCTTGAATAGACTAAGCATGTATCTTTACATTCCTATGGGGTGGTACTATAAACAAACGCAAGTTGCACTTAGTCGATTAGAAAATTCTCTCAAGATATTTCTCCCTCGGGGGATGGAATATTAAAAATTTGGAATGGTTTAGCATCTCGCTCAAAATCAAGAGCTTATGGACTTTTCTCAGGAGTAAGGGTCTTTGGAACCATGTGATTAAGATCAAATATATTAAAGGTTTATTAATTGATTTTTGGCTTCGTCAAAATGTATTCTCTGTGCAGAATACATCACATATTTGGAATGGCTTCATCTGGGTTCTCCCATGGATCAGTAGTATGTTGGGTTGGAGAGCTGGCGATGGTGACTATACCAAGCTGGGCATCAATCCTATTGTTGTTTTGAAATCTAATTTTATTCTATCCAATGATCTTCGTTCTTATCTAAATGATTATGGAATCTACAACCTCAGTCAGGATCACAACTGTGGTGACATTTCCAATTCCTCGTCCTATTGGTTGACTGCGGAGGACCTGGATATTGGAGGGACTTGGAAGGAGGAATGGACAAGTTAAATCAGTGGACTATCTCATGGGGGCATGAGGCTCAATGTAATAAAGGACCGTATTCTCTGGATGCATAATACAAAAAATGATGAAGCTACAACACATTTGGTTTACAATCTTATTGCTAATGCAGTATCAAAGAAATTATTTGGCTGGCATTACAAGCAACTTTGAAAATGGCATATACCACTAAAACAAAAATGTTTCAACTGGTTATGTGTTGAGAACCGCATAAGTACTTGGGATAATTTAACAAAAAGGGGTTGGATTGGTCCAAATAGTTGTTCTTTATGCAAAGTTGATAACAAATAGCTGGATCATTTATTTATAGATTGCTCCTTTTCTCAGGATGCGAGGGATTCCCTTGCTTTTATTCACATGCTGGATTTCATATAGAAGGACCCCTCCTTTTTCGAGAATATAAACTGTTGGACGGAGAAATTTAATAACCATATTTACTTGCCTTTTTTTTACATCTGGAGTATTTGGAACACTCGTAATAATTGTATTTTTGAAGATCAAGAACCGATGGTGGGATCTGTTTGTCACAGGATCTTGGATCTCGTAAATACTTTTCCTGTAGTGGAAAAAAATGTTCTTCGTGACATTGGATCAGCTCCCTCTATTACTTATCCTTCGGGGTTCTTTGACGTTGCAACAACTTCAAATATCAGGGGTGTAGGTTTTACTCTTCATATCAGTTCCTCACATTTATTTCTTGTCAATATGGGTTATGTTGTCAATACCAATACCAGGGCAGAATTGATGGCTCTTTGGTCCCTTTTGTTTTTTCCAGTTACTATTGGCCTTCATACTCTCTCTGTCTTTGGGGACTCCCAAGTAATCATCAAACTAGGAAAAATTGATGGCATGTCTATATGTAGTGGTCCTTGAACATTGGTGTGATTGCATTACTAAGGTCAAGGCCTCCTTCCTCTTTATAAACTTTCTACGCATTTATAGGGAGCACAATATGAGTGTTGATGGTTTATCCAAGGAAGCACTTTCTCTTGACATGGGAAACTTGTCCTTGATTGAGACGTTGGAAGGAGAGGCTATTGGAAGTGGTGCCTTACTTCTCTTTTAAGGTGTGTTTTTCAACATACTCATAGTTTTTTACAGTGGCTTTCTCATCTTTCTTAGGAAAGATTCGAGATTTGATTTTAAAGCCTTTGATTCGATCTATCATTGCTCCTTGTTGAGCCACTTTCATGGAATTTAGAATGCCTTAGTATGGGGGGGTTTTCTCTTTACCCCCTATGTGCTTCCTTGGGATATGGAATCAGGGCTCCTTATATGCTTTCTATGGACTGTGTGGAACGATTTAGTGAGAGCTTTCTGGAATGTGTGATGGATTGAGGCTTTTTTGCACACATTTTGTGTATGGGTTGTAGGATACTTATGACATGGGATGGTTTCTTTGTATTGATAAATGTGTATGATACATCGTATCATAGAATTGTAATTGTTACCTTTGATTCTTAGGAATAACAAGGAATTGCTCTTTTTCTTCTTGAAAAAGAAATAGTACTTAAATATATCCTTTCATTAAAGTTCCTTTAAACGCATGTAAAAAGTATAATATAATTAAAATGCCACTCTTAATATTTCCTTAGTTCCAAAAATATGCCCTTTGTTTGAATTCTAACTTAAGTTAATTAATTACCAAAAGTCAAAATTCGTGACTTTGAATTTGGTGACTTCAAAATCAATATGGGAGGCATATTTTATTAGCAAGATATAGACCCGAATTGATTTTTACAACAGATTTCCATCCATTTTTTAGCAGATACTTCCTCACGCGAATCTTTTCTCCAGTTATTGTCTACAAGGTTTTGACACTCATTCACCTTTAGTGTAATGTCAATTAGATGGTGGCTAGTTTGATGGTTTTCTCAGTGATGATGGTATTAGTAGAGACAATCCAAAATACATATCAATTATCTCTTCTAAACAACTATTTCCTTCATTTACGTCTTTTGAACTTGATTTATTATCTTTGATTAGCTTCCTTCTCATGCATTTGATGTCCTCATGAACTATGTGGATTCCTTGTTTTTGACCCCTTGTATTTCTTTCAATTTTAATGGAGTTATTTTGATTTTTTTTTCCAATGTAATTTCATGGCCAAAGGCCAGTTGTATATAATGACTTGAGGATCATAGAAACTATGATAGAAAGAAGGGGTGGTGAAAGGTCACATTAAAATTATTTTCGATGCTAACACAATTTATTGAATAAAAAACCAATGTAAGTAGATTCTATAACGAACAAGCAATTACAAAATATATAGAATAAAAAATTGATATGAGATGATACAATAGCATTAGCATGTGATGTTGGTATAAATATACATTGAATTGTCATATACTTGAAAATACATGTTTTTTTAAGACGTGCCATTCAATTAACCTTATTATTATTATTATTATTTTCACAACATTGTTATAACTATAGTGAAAGCAAATTTTCCTATCTAGTTTATGTGAGATAAATTGCCTTAGAGAAATGAAACTTATCTAGAATGTTTGGTATATGTTGTAATCTCACAGATCACATAAGGTTACCAATAATACATACTAAAACATACATGAATATAAACAGAGACAAGAGACAAGAACAGATAGGATGGAACATAATATTATTATAGTGAGTTCATACAAAGCACAGAACTGAACTGAGTTCTTGCTTGGCTCAACAGCCTAATATATACAAGTTACAAAATAACTACCTGTCGGTTCGGTGAACCGACACGACTATTAGTTAACCGACTAATCTTTCTAGTTAGTCGGCCGACCGACTTAGTCGGCTGATCGACTAAGTCGGCTGATCGACTAAGTCGGCCCATCAACTTAGTTGGCTGATCGACTAAGTCGGCCTTCGTTCAAGTCGACTTTGTCGACTTGCTTCTTCTACATCTCCCCCACAAACAAAACATTTCTTCGTCCCGAAGAAACAGGGAGGTACAAAAAACGAACTCTTGTCGAACCATTCAAACTTGCTCTTGCTGTGGACTTTGCAGATGGATGGTCAGTCTCATCTGGACGCAGACTTCGACGATAGCTGGAGCTGTGATGGAAAGATGATGCTGAAAGTCGGTCCAACTCTGCAATGCCTTCTGGATGTCGATTGTTAAGGTAGTGAGACTTGAAAGGATCGACATCTTTTCGGACATAGGCATTTCTGCGATATTCTCCATGTTGGGACCCAACAATTGGTTTTGCTCTTCTGCAGCATTGAGGAGTCGTTTCATCTGTGGGAAGATGATGTCGACTTTCTCTAAGTTGGGAAGGGCCTGTTGAACCCACTGATGTGCCTCTCATTCTAGCTTCTGCAGTTTGTTGGTCTCCATCACAATTTGTTCTTCAATGGTCTGCCTCAGTTCTGCCTCTGTCGACTTTCAACCCTCCAAATCCTGAATGCCCTGTCGCACCTACCGTGTCTGCTGATAGACCTGCCCATAGTGATTAGGCCAGTCTCATAATACTTCCTCAGTGACAACTGATTCTTCCATATGATCCTGTAGAACCTTGTATGCCTCCAAGAATGCAGTGTGCTGGGCCAGGAGCAGTCGAACAGTCTCCTCTTTTTGTTCTTCCTTAGTCTCTTGCATCCGGGTCTGGACAGTCGATACCATCGTCTCAAAGAGCTGATATGCTCTTTCAAGTGGTCGATCTGTGTCGACTTCGATAGGGCCTGGTATCACAGTCTGTGCTAGAGCTCTGCATCTGCCGAGAAACTCCACTTCTTCTGCATTTTTGGTGACAAGCTCTTTATTTTTTTGATCTGCCCTTTTCTTTGACTCTTTGGCCACAGTTTTAAGGAGTTGGCTGACCTCTGAGTTGGTTAGCGAACTTGCATCCCTTAGGCTAATCCAGAGACTGGATGTTCTATGATGCTCTTTCTTTTTCTTTTGTTTGTCTGCCTGTTGCTCTTGGGTATCTGCAGTAGTTGAGGTTGGGTCTGTGGTTGGTGGAATGGAGGTCGAGGGTTTTTCTGGTTGGGGGGGTGGTCGGACCACTTCCGGCGGTGAAGATGACGATTGTTGTGAAGGGTTTGGCTGTGCTTCCAGTGGTGTTGGGTGGTTTGACGGTGGTGGTGGTGGTGAGGGAGGTTTTGAGGATGGAAGTGTTGGTGATGGAGTGGGGGTATGGACAGGGGTCGAGGGATTGGCCAGTGTGTGTTGTGAGCTTTGGTCGAAAGAAATATCATCTTTCGACGGTGTAGTGGGTAGGTCGTCGGGGCTGAGTGGCTCCATGATATACTTTGATGCTCCTATTACGTCACCTTGTTGGTCTCGGGTGAATGTCGTCGTAACAGTTGCATAGGGATTTTTGCTTGCATAGAGAGGGGCTTTTGTTTGTATTTTCTGGGCCGACTGGAACAGTGCAGGTAGCGTCGCAAAGAAAGCTTTAAGCTCAGTGTCCTTGTCGACTTTGGCTCTGAGTGCTTCCGGGATTGCTCTTTGATATACTTCGCTGGGGCTGCCCAACTGTTCTACTGGTGCTTGTTCCTCGACTATGGTTGTCGGGGATGGGGGGGGAGGGGTCGACACAAGGTCAACCACATTTTCAGGTGGCGGTGCCATTTTTGCTTTCTTTGGCCGACCCTTCGGGGCTTCTGTGGCCAGATACCGTTGAAACTGAATTTCAACTGATACTTTATTTGCACGGGCATCTTCGACAACGTTGACGGCCGCGGCTACTAGTTCCTCCTCATCGTCAGACGAGTCAGCCAGAATAAGCTTGCGCTTACCCTTGCCTTGTTGTAGTTTTTGGGCCTTGATTGTTTTCTTGGCGACAGCTATCTCCTTAGCCAGCTTCTTAATGATGCTTCTGGATAAAGCATATTTCGGGTCGTTGCCTTCAACTTCACCTGTTGGTACTTGAGTGGGGTCGATGGTTGCTGGAGCCGGAGGGGTTGTCTGTTGCTATGGTTGTACTGTTGGTGGTTGTTGTTCTGTCAGTTGGGGGTCGACTACCTGTGTAGTCGGAGATCTGAAAGTGATGTGTACCTGACTAGTGGGCATAGTCGGGGTATCCTTCGACACAAATGTGCTGATGTATAAATTGAGTTCGTAGTCTTCTTCTTTTTCCTGGTTGGTGAGTGGCTCTATGATGGAGAAGTCGACCTGTTTGGTAGCCTCTAGAATTGGTATCTTTATCTGCGCTTGTCGAGTCAACTCTCAAAAAATCTGGTCGACCGTCGGATAGTAGTCGAGGTCCTCTTTGGGGTCCTGACCTCGCATGTACCATACTGATGCATGATCAAGTTCTAACTGTATATGAGACTCAGCAGGGAGATTTCATCGAATGTTCTGGGGCACCCTCCACCTCGTCGTGCGAACCTTCAACTACTGGAACTAGTTTTCCAAGAAGACTTTCCCCTGTGCCAGCTCATGCAGGGTTCCTTTTTGTGAAAAGGGTTTAAAGCGGTGCATTTGGAACTTGGTCGGTTCCTGGAAGACTGGATTAGCTTCCAGACAAAAATGATACATGACAATCCAGAGAATCAGGGATGGGAATTTGATGATACCTCCCATCTCTTGACAGCGTTCGCAGATGGTTTTGACCATGTCGGCAACATAATCTCCCCATCGGTAGATCCGACCGTCGGTCATGATTATGTCGACAGCTTCCAGCATCTCCAGTTTAAGGTCGCTGCTTCGACCTGCCAATGTAAGGGTGATTGCGATAATTTTAGCCACGATTTATGGCGTCCTTGTCACAATCTGTCCGATGATCAATCCTTTTGAATTCTTTTCCAACGGTGAGCCCATAAGTTCTTGGACTAACCCGTCTTTGAACCCGATAGGTACAGGGTTGCCTTGGTTGGACAGACCCGTAAGCTTGGAGATAACATCCCCGGTGATGTCGATCGACTGGTCGAAGTAGAATCGACCGTTGTGGTAACGACTGATAATGAATTTAACAACTGCTTCTTTCATCCCACCAAAGCTTTCCATCAGTGGCGCGTTAGGGTAGTTGAATATGGAGCTCTTCCGAATTTTCTCAGCGGCCTGCGTCATTCTACTGTCGAAATAGGCCCACTCTTGGATCTCTGTCCAGAGTTTCTGGAATGGGCCCTCTTGTACCTTTGTGTTTTTGATGTTCTTTAAGCGGCTGATCAGGGGGGTGTCCTCCGCTTACAGCTCCTTTGCCTTGGTCGCGGCTCTGGTGAGTTTGGGTGCCATTGCGTTGGACTGGTCGGGGTTTTGATAGGGTTCTTGGTCTTTGGTCGTCTGAGATTGCGGGTGCTTTGAGGGTAATTGGTGTGGTGAATGAAACTTCAACTATCCATTATTTATAGGCGTGGGTGTGGTTGAGTGTCGAAATGGGTGTATTAATGGCAGACTTGACAGTCCAACTGCAATACTTGAGTGCGACTTAATGGAGGATCTGTTTCGGTGCTCGAGGCCATCAATGCGTGATGGGACTTTTGAAGTCGATGGTTGGTGTCGATGGTGAAAATGGTCGGCCTGACTGGTCGATGATGATGTTGTCAGTTGTCGAAGTAGCGAGTTGCTGTCATGATGGTTGTGTCTTAGTGGATTGTTTTTGTTTTTGGGAATTTTTCTAGCTTTTTATGGGTTTTGGTTGACAGTTACGGTCGTTATATGACTTTTTTTATTTTTATTTTTTATTTTTATTAGTTTCTGTAACGTTTAAGTCGGGCTCCATTAACGAGCTTCCGAAATACTAGGCCCTGTAATGTCTTTAGTCGGACCGAACCATTGGGGTGTATTTCTTCGACCATGTAAGGTCCCATCCATTCGGTGTGCAGTTTCTTGGGTTTCCCTTTTACCCAACTATTATAAAGTAAAGCAAGGTCACCGACCGACAGGTTTTTGTTTTTGATGTTACAGTCGTGCCATGCTTTCTGCTGTTGCTTTTGAATCTCTTGGTGTTGTATAGCCATGAGTCTGTGTTCTTCGAGTTTGCTAAGTTGAAGTAGTCGGTCCTTTCTGGCCTGTTCGACATCGGCATGTAATAGCTGTGCAATAATAGGTGTTTGCTGTCGGAAATGTAGGGGTATGACTGCTTCTTGTCCATAAACTAGTCGAAAGGGGGTTTGGTCGGTCGACCATTTATACGCTGTCCTGTATGCCCATAAGACTGCAGGGATTTTCTCGTCCCAGTCATCTTTGTCGGTATTGCATATTTTGGTTAACCCTTTTGTCAATGTTTTATTGAAGGCTTCAATCGCACCATTCGACTGAGGATGATATGTCGTACTGCGTCGGTGGTCGATGTGAAACTGGTCGGTCAATTGTTTGATGGTTTTGTTAATAAAGTGTGATCCTTGGTCGCTAATTAATGTGAGTGGGAATCCAAATCGAGTAATGATGTTTTCGTAGATAAACTTAGCAGCTACCTCACTTGAACATGTATCGACAGGTTCAAATTCTGCCCATTTAGTGACATATTCCACTGTAGTGATAATATATCTTGCACCTGATCGTCTGGCTGGGATAGGGAATGGTCCTATGAAGTCTATAGCCCAAATTTTGAATGTGAGACTAGGCTTTACAGATATCAAGGGCATTTCTGTGCTCGACAGTGGTCAACTAAGTCGTTGGCACCTATCACATCGACTAACAAAGTTTTTGCAATCTTTGTGGATTGTCGGCCACCATAAGCCCGACTGTTGGATTTTTCTTGCAGTTGTATCCGCTTGAAAATGTCCTCTTGCAGGTCCATAGTGTGCTTCATCCATGAATTTTTCTCTCTCATGGTCGAGTACACAACGTTTGAGAATGTCGTTGAACCCCATTTTATATAGAAATCCATTGATGAGGCTGTAGGGTGCAGCCTTCATAGCTAAGATTTGTTTTTTCTTGGTGTTCAGACCTTCTGGAGCCTGACCTGTCTCTAAGATCTGCACTATTTCTTCAAGTTCTTCTGGTACTGCTTCTATACGAAATAGATGTGCATCCGGTAAGTTGTCGTCGACTCCGGTCGGTTCCTCTCCCGTGTCTATGCGAGATAGGTGGTCGGGCCCGACATTGATCTTTCTTGGTCAGACCACAACTTCGAACTCGAATTCTTGAAAAAGAAGTAACCATCGACAAATTCTCCCATGATGAAGTGGCTTATTGACAAGGTATTTTAAGGCTTGATGGTCGGTATAAAATGTGAAGGGGTTGGCTAAAAGGTAATGACGAAACTTTTGTAAAGCAAACACCATACCTAGGGCTTCCCGTTTCGTGGTCGAATAGTTCCTTTCAGCCTTATTGAGTTTTCGACTGCTGTAAACTATAGGGTAATCCATCCCGTCATCCCCTGGTTGAGTCAGGATTGCTCCAATTGCTATTCCTAATGCATCGATATGTACATGAAATCTGGTCGACCAATTTGGAAACTTGAGTATGGGGCCTTTGACCAATTTTCTTTTCAGTTTGTCGAAGGATATTTGGCATTCCTCTGTCCAGTTAAACTCTTGATCTTCCTTTAGTAGTTCTTCTAGAGGGTAGGTCATGTCTGAATAGTGTCTGATAAACTTCCTATAATATCCTGTATGGCCCAATAACACCCATACCTGTTTAGGGTTTATTGGGGGTTTTAGGTCGAGGATGATTTTAATTTTGGCAAAGTCGACCTTGATACCGTCTTTGCAGAAAATAAGAGTATGCCTATGGGAGTCATAAATATACATTTCTTAATGTTCAAGGAGAGTTGGATCTGTCGACATCTCTCCAGCATAAGTCGGAGCCATGTGCAGTGATCCTTTAGGGTGGAATATATAGTCCAGTCGTCGAAGTAGACTGCCATGGTTTTATAGATGTATTCCTGAAAAGTTTTGACAACAATTCGGGAAAACATTGCAGGTGCATTATTTAGCCCAAAAGGCATAAACCTGTAAGCAAAGGAACCAAATTCACAGACAAATGTTGTCTTCTTTTGATCTTCTTTTGCTATGGGTACTTGGTTATATCCTGAAAATCCATCTGTGAATGAGTAGCATTCATGGCCTTCCACTTCATTCAAGATTTCATCAGCATAGGGGGTTGGGAATGGATCTGTTAGTGTGACTTTGTTACGCTCTCTAAGTCGACACAAATTCTTAACCCGGTCGGGTCATGTTTCTTAGGCTATATGACCATGGGAATTGCCCATTTTGACTGGTCGATAGGGTAAATGATCCCTGTTGCTAACATGTTGTCTATTTCCTTCTTAACTATCTCCTTATACTTATGAGCTAGTTTATAAGGTCGTTTCTTGACAGGTCGGACATCAGTTTTAGTATCTATTTTCATTTCTCCCATTTCCTGTACTAACCCTTTTAAGTCTTTGTAGTCCCTTGCAAAGACATCTTGGAATTCTCTAAGTAAGTTTATGATTTCAGTGGTTTGGTGTTCGTTCCAGTAGTCACCAATCTTAGCTATTTTTAGACGGTCGTCATTTGAAATGTCGACCTCCTTAGTTTTCACTTTGGCATCCAGCCACTCTAGTGCTTTAGCTTCATTGATCGGTCGACTTCCTTCTTTGAACTGTGAGAATGTAGCCGGAAAGTTGGCTGCAGTCATTCTGTCAAGGTCGGGTTTGTCTGTGGTCTCGACTTTCAAGATTGAATGGATAGGTTTGTTGGTTTCAATGTGGTCAGGGTTCCATCTGAAGCTCTTGCCTTTGGTGTGTTCATTTTCTAAGTGCAAGCGGGTTGACTGTGGTTTGGATGCAGTTTGTATATTATTATAGTCCTTGACCGGTCGGTGGGTCTGGGAGGGTTGATTTACGGTCGATTGGAGAAAATGTTTGATTTGTTGGGCTGTTTTGGCCAGTGTTTCATTTTGGGGTAGGAACTGGAAGTCCTTGATAAAGTTTTCTCTCAATTCCTGCCAAAAGAAGGTTTCTCCTCTAGCTTCCTCCATCTTATACCATTTGTTGGGTAAGTCGTCTAAGGTTGAAGGAAACAAGTGGGGCCAGGCTCGCTCGTCTTTGTAGCCAAGTCTTCTCCACTCCTTTTCACAAGTCCTAATGTGGTCTTCTGGGTTTTGGCCTTGGGTAAAGATAGGGATTTGGGCTTCCTGTGTTAACTTTTTCCCTCCAAACCATTCGACAAAGAGGGTTGAAGCAGTTGTCCAGGTCTGTAGTTTTGACTGATGGGTATCCCACCATCTAGCTGCTTGACCTGTAAATGTTTCCACTAAGCTTTGAAGTCGACCATGTTATCTAATATTTTTAGATACTTGTTCGACATACATGACTGGGGATTCCCTCTCCTTATACCGGGGTAGTTGAGTAGTGTTTAAGTTCGTTGGTTGTAAGGTAGGGCGTTCCCTTAGTTTCTTTTCAAAATTTTTAGGGATAATTGATACGATGAAGCACTGTCGGGTGGGTTTTTTCTGTACTGTTTGTATAGTCCAGCACCCTCTTGCTTGTGTTTCATAATTTTCCATCTCCCAGTCATACAGTTCAGCATCTGAATTATAGCCAACGGAGTCTGGGTTACCTAAGTAAAGTTCCCCATGGGCGTTTGGTTCTGTGTTGTCGGTATTGTTCTGGATCTGGTAAAGTTTTCGGACATCGACTTCCTCATCAATCGGTTCAATCCAAGGTTTCCCTTGGGATGGATGAATAGGTACGATGACCTTTTGGCCATTTCCTTTGAGATTAATTCGTTCTTTGTCTAAAGAGATAGATGCTTTCATCTTTCGACCCCAAGGTCGACCGACAAGGGTTGGGAAGGAGCTAGATCCTTCCTTTGGGTCAATAATTTCGAAATCAACCTTAGTCGATATTCCTTTGATGGTCGTGTCGACATTTTTCCAAACCCCAATGGGTTCAATGAGGCCTTGGTCAGCGAGTTTTAGGTAAATTCCTGACTCATAGAGTCGAGGTATTCCCATCTTTTCCCATGTATCCCGGGTCATGATATTTACCTGAGACCCGAAATCGAGCACCACTTGTCGGACGTGGAAACCTTCGATTTCCAGGTCGACTAGAGGGTCGACATCGTTTTTTTCTTTTTGATTTAGGCTGCAAATGTTCTTAGTTTGTTTTTCAAAGTTAGTACTTTTGATTTGATGCAATAAATCAATGAACTGGGCTACAGATTCGTCTGTTTGAATGAGAAGAGTTAATTGCTGTGTCGTGCTAAGTCGACTGTTAATAATGTCTTCTTGCTGTGCAATGTTTTGAAATATGTGGGATGCCTCTTGATATGTGTGTTTTTGCTTTATAGGGTCTGGATAATCATTTGTGTCTTTTATCTTGCTAATTTGTGGGTCATCAGGCCCTGTTTTTGTGCCTTGGTGAGTGACAATATGCAGATTTTTAGTAGTTAATACATCATGCTTTTGTACACAAGACAAGACATTAACATTCTTCTTCATATTGATTTTTTCTAACATAGTAGGACAATCCTCCAAGGAGTGATCGCCTACTCCACAGTGTGTACAGAATTTAAGGTCAGTTCTGTCCTTGTACGGACAGTCTGCACATCGGTGCCCTTCTTTATAGCAAATGAAGCATTGGGTGGGTCGACGAGTTCGTATGTTGCGATTCCCAACAAATCGAACTCTTCCTCCAAATCCTTTTTTTCGATTGTCATACCGGCATTCATATCGTCGGTCGTCGGCTCTTTGCCCGTTCTGGTTGTTTGTATTGCTTTGCTCGTTGTTTTGCGCTACTACGTTTGTTTGGTAGACCGCCTGATAGTTCTGTCGATTTTTTAGATTTAGCTGACAGTCGGCGGTATTTTGGCTTGTGGTCTCGCAGATAGCGCACTAGGAAGCCTTTCTGTTCTTCATGTTATACGAACAATATTTCGTAGAATGATCTCTGTGTTCCTGGCAAATGTCGCAAAACGATTTAGTCTGTACGAAACAGACGTCTTGTCGGCTATACTGCTGTCGACAATTATCTTTTGAATGGCCGGCCGTCAAGCAGTTGGTACACCAGATTTCTTGATTCTTGAGGGTCAGTTCTTTCAAGGAATTCTGCACATTCTCAAGCTCTTCCTCTAACCTATGGTCTGTCGGATATGCAGGTTTATCTTTGTCCATCTCGACCTGCAGAGCTTTAGTCAACGCATCTTCATATGCCTTGAATGTTTTCAGACTGATATGTCGGTGAACTTTCTGTGATAATCCTGCAAGGAACCATTGAGTTATTAGTTTCTCATCAATAACATAATCTAATTGGCTTAATAGGTCCTTCCAACGTTCGTCGTAGTCGCGGACTGTCTCCCCTGGATTTTGTGACATTGTCTTAAGCTTTTTGGCGGCCAGGTGCTTGGTGTCTGGGGTTTTGAAAAATGATAAGAACTATGCTTTTATCTCGACTTTCGTGGCTCTGGGTTTCCTTTCTGAAAAGGTCATGTACCATGTTAAGGCCCTTTTCCTTAAGGCTCCGGTGAACTGAGCCATTTGTCTGTCTTCATCTATTACCTGATTTGCTTCCCAGGTCGACTCGCAGACGAACCAATGTCGTCTGGGGTCTTCATCCCCCTCGTACAGAGGAATGTGAGCTGATCTATGACCCATGTCTGAATCACTTTCACTGCTCTCAGAAGTTGGCGGAGTTGGAGGTGTGGGTGGTGGTGAAAGTGGGGGGGTTGTTGATGTCGGCGTTCCTGCGGAATTTTGGTCGACGAAACTGGTGTTTCCATCGGTGGTCGATACTTCATCGACGAACAGTGGGTTGTTGTGGATTTTTACTGTCGATGGTCCACTGCAACTTTGTGTGTGCAGGTCTACTTCTTTGGTTTCTTCTAAAGTTGTATGTGACGGGGGGGGGTGCTCCTTTATGTGTCGGTAAGAGCAAGTGGATACTCCGAAAGGATGGTGCCATTTGAAAGGTCACCCAGTTCCCTTAGACCGGTCAGCGTATGACAAGATGTCGACCCGGGTATGGTTCGTCACCTAGTTGGCTCCAGATAGTAATGTCACCAGCTCGTAGTCGGAGGTCTTCTTCGACAATAATCTGTATTCTGGTATGCGGATTTGCTGGGGACAGGGTTATTTCATCGGGAAGCGTTATTTGGAGAGCTTCTTGCTGCTCTATCCACACTTCTTCATCCTTAGGGGCCGCCTCTTCGTCTACGCCCTCTTCGTGTCGGTCATGACCCGACTCTGGCGGAATCTCATCACGGTCGGTCTCCCTAGGGTTTTGTCCTTGATGCAACCCTGCGGCTCTTTCACGTCTGGCTTCCCTTCTCTACTGTCATTCGTCCCTTTTGATTTTCTTAATGTCCGACATACTTTCATACAATACTATTCCTTCGGGTCCCCTTCGGTCGACTTTTCATTACTGGCTTAATACTGGATTCTGGTCGACTAGGATCCACTATGCTCTATCTTCGACACACGACCAGCTACCCCCCATAGCCTACCCGGCACTTTTTAGAAAGCTCGGATAGTTCTGTCTATTTGCTCAGGAATTATTCCCACTCCCTTTCAGCAATGAATTTCTCCCACTTCCTCTATTTTTCCACCCAGTTGGTATTCGGTGGAGGTTCGCATAGCCGTGGTCAAGGTTCGACGATGTGGCCTGCTCCTTTTCTATCAAGAATTTGAACAGCAGGGTCGGTAGGGAGCACAAAAATTGGTCGGTGAAATCTGTGTAGAATTTGGCTTTTACAGGTTCCACTGATGTTCGGTCTTCGATTGCTTGCTCCTCACAGAAGTCGTCGTCGATTTTCTCACACCACTCCGACAGATTTGTTCGGCCCCCTCGAATCAGCTTCTCCAGCAACTGTTCTTCTTTAGTTGCGTCGGTCTTTTTCATCCAGAAGTTGCTTCCGTAGTTGTGGCACGGATTCGATGAATTTTTCATGTGTCTCAGTGAAAAATCTGGCTTTGGCTTCTGCGACTGTTAGTCTGTTCCTACGTGCATAATTTTGCAAATAATTGGCAATTTTACGCTCCCACCAGTCCTTGATCTCCTGCTCTGGTATCATATGTGAGCATATATTCTAGACATGTACTACTGGCAACAGAACCAATGTTGTAATCTCACAGATCACATAAGGTTACCAATAATACATACTAAAACATACATGAATATAAACAGAGACAAGAGACAAGAACAGATAGGATGGAACAGAATATTATTATAGTGAGTTCATACAAAGCATAGAACTAAACTGAGTTCTTGCTTGGCTCAACAGCCTAATATATACAAGTTACAAACAGTTACAAAATAACTACCTGTCGGTTCGGTGAACCGACACGACTATTAGTTAACTGACTAATCTTTCTAGTTAGTCGGCCGACCGACTTAGTCGGCTGATCGACTAAGTCGGCCCATCGACTTAGTCAGCTGATCAACTATGTCGGCCTTCGTTCAAGTCGACTTCGTCGACTTGCTCCTTCTACAGTATATTTTCTCCATAGGTTGCCTAGAAGATTGGATCATTAGGAAATGAAATATTTTTCTTTTTCCTTTCTTATTTTATACTATATCTCATAATATCCGTAAGGCTAACATTCATAGAGTTCAGATCTGAGAAATATTTAGTTTTAGAGGTCAATTTTTTTGTTTTACATTAAAGTCTTAGAACAAAATTTTCAATGCATTGTATAGGTTGTTGAATTCTTATTTATACTGGGGGTTGAATTAGTATAAAGCACAAATTATACAATTTTTCACTTCACAAATTATACTTCAAAAACTTTTTCTTCCAAAAATAGTAAATGACGCAATTATGCAAAGAATCTGTAAAGTAACTTTATATACACCTATATAAAATCTTGATTACATGAATAATAGACACCAGTATCCAAAACATGAGCAACAATTCACTAAGGAAACAACTTGATTGCAAGCACTAACTCATAGATTATAGGCACCAGCCTGTAAATACTTCTATCAAGTGTGCAAGCACCAACTTGTTGATTTTAGGCACCAACCTGAATGTATATCAGTCTTATTTGTGTAAGCTCCAACTCGCAATGTTCAGGCACCAACTTGACTGAATATGTTATATTATCTTCAGCATCGACTAAATTCTATAGCACTAACTGGATGGAAGCACCAACTCCTGTTTATATTTTCCAGCACCAACCGGATGGAAGCACTAACTCCCGTCTTTATATTCTCCAGCATCGACTCCCTTTCTATATTTTCCATCACCAACTGGAAGGAAGCACCCACTCCCTTTCCTTATATTCTCCAGAACCTCCTGGAAGAAAGAACCAACTCCATTTTTCTTACCCCTTCTTGCCACCCTAAAACGAACAAATTATAACATAACTACAATCTAGATCTTTTTTTAATTGCATCTATGTCTTCTAATGTCCGTGTCTTCTAATATATGCATCTATGTATTCCAATAATCTTTGCTTGAGTCTTCTGATTATATGCACTACCAACTCTTTAACAATTCTGTTATTTGTGTCATTCTATATGTATTTTCTTCGAACATCCTAGTACAGGAACTACAACATTTAAACCCAAAATTCAATGATTGTTCGTCAGATATTCAACACAATCTCATCAGCTCTTTGGTGAACTCATAATTATTTGGTTGTCGATGGGATTTCATCAGTATATCCGACAAACTTGTTTCCGTTGGATATCCTATGATACATTTTCGGATTTAACTCCATCTTTTCGTCAGTTTTTTATAGAAAATACTACGAGGATGTAACTCATTCGACGGGGTTTATCGTTGGAGGTATATTCGAATATACAATAGGGGTCTGTTGAAGGTGTTCATCAAATATACGACGACAATATGCACTATTAAAAATAATTGCTATTGGGTGGTTTTTTGAACGATCATGCCGATGATATTGTCTTGTAGTCATTTCAATGTAAATTTATTAAGAATTGGTCTGAAATCCATTGCAATGAAAAGTAATATATGATTTTGATTCAATGATCATTATAATAAAACAACCAATGATCAATATGATTCTCGAATTGGTACATGTGATCAGTGGATTACTTGAATGGGAAGAAGTAATGAACGATGAGTGTTAATCCATGCTTGTGAGAATCACCAAGACCTATGAGGATTTTGTAAGCCGGATGTGCAATTGTATACAAGCTTATGAAAATGGAACATTGCATGGCTTCTAAAATACCATCAGCTAAATGAATGAAATAAACTACATAGAATAAATGAAGCAAACCACAAGAATGCACATGAAAAGTAAATAACTAAAATAACATTATAAAAAACAAATTTATGAGTATAATTATGTACGTTTGAGTACAATTGATGCAACCTCTCCAAATAGTCAGCTGATCAGTTGCAATTCCTAGTGCAAAGTCTTGTAGAAATGAAAAAACCATTAAATATTTGATTCATGACAAAGAATTTAAGAAATAGACATGCATTTCAAAATTTACAAAACTCTATAATACATAATAATAAAGTGCAATACCTTATTGAACTTCTCTTTGTTTCAAGAATAGTTTAATATTCTATACTGAACATGGCCAACTACGTGAAGGTGGAATCTCTTATGATCCCTCCCCCTTCACATCACTCTTATTTCCCCATACCCAATGCATGTACTTTAAAATAAATGAATTTATGTGGAAATATGTGGTTTTTGTCATAAAGAAACATTTACCATTCATTCATTAACATATAACATTCATTAATTCACCATTTATCCATTACGCAAAAAATACAACATGATATTTTATTTTCAAAAATACGTTGGTTTCATAATGTTTTTGCAGTCACTTCTTTTTTTCTTTTGAGAAAACTAGAAATCAACTCATCTTCTACTACTTCTTGTTCAGATCTTCTAGAATCTACAAATTGTCTTAATATATTCCTGGTCGTGTGCTCAAGACATGGACATTGCTGCAAGGGGTTGGGATTTGCTGCAAAAATGAAGAAATGTTAAATTGATATCTTTTGTTATTATTATTACAAGTATTTTATTAATAAAAAAAACATTAGAGATGTTCTCTTTACCTAATGGGGCCACATTATGTACTTCATCTTCCTATATAGCCTCATCTTCTATAGGATGACCCTCTACATGCTATAGAGTTGAAACATGAAAAATTACAATTAATACACCATTTGCAATGCAATATTTTAAACTATAATCCATACTACATTTTTTGGTAGCACATGAATACATTCATTACTAGGATGCAAAGGTTGACCTTCATAGGGTTGTTCCCCATCCTTGAAATTATGTGGATCATTGCTTCCTTTCTTAAAATATACTAAATATTTTATGGTCAAAATTTATAACGAATACATTGCAGAATTAATCAATCGTAAATCAACTTCATTGATTTTATTTACCTGCATACAACATCAATTATTGGAATATTGTGTTTTTCCATACAAGAATTTTCAGCGTTCAACAATGACTTCAAAGGCATGCAAGAATCCAAGCTTCAAGTCTTCCTCTGTGGGCATTTCATTAAATTGATCGACATGCAATTTTACATAAAATAATGAATTTAACTTTTATGGAATAAAACCAAATTTATTTGCAATTTATTATTTGGATGAAATATTTGATTTATTGATACTTACAAATTGTGCCACAAGATTTGAATAACCACCCAGCCCAAGCTTGTGTTGACCAATTTTTTCTTGTCTTGCCTTTGTGGCCTTTGATGTGTCTGACATCCTCTGAGAAGTTTGAAATACGTTAGATGTTGAAAATTTGATCTAAAAATAAAGAGTAATAAACATATGATTTCATTGTTGAAAGTATTTCATACCTTCTTGTTCCTAGTGGTAGCTTTATTCCTTTTCTCAAGGCCCTTTCATTTCCATTATCCACCATGGCCTTCCACTTCCTCGCTAGAATCACTAGAGGGTGCTCATACCTAGGGTTCTTTTCCATATGAACCCTATATTGGTCCCTCATAATCTTTATATGTTGGCTAGATTTCTTGAGGACCTCCACTTGGTTGAAGGTCTCACTTTCGAACAACCCAACTAAGTGATTAGAGAGCTCATCTTTTAAATTTTTACTTTGCTTATTCCATCTTGAATGGAAGGTAGGCCCAAATTTCTCCAATGATAAATATTTTAGATGCTTATAAAAAAAATCATTTCCTGTAAAATGATCATGTATTCATTAGTTGAAAAAGAATATTCTATAAGTAAATTTCAATCAAATTATATACAAAGATTAAAACAATTTTTAAATACCTGGGATCTTCTCTATCTTTATGGGAACGAGATCTTTGTCCACCAAAAATGTGGTATGTAGTGTTCACGTGCTACTCACACTAGAAGATCCATGAAATGTTGCTTGAGAAATATCGATAGTAGGATCTACATTGACCCCATGTTCTGCATGATCTGGCATGCATCGACCACTAGAGGGTGCACTCACATCTGGCCTCGAGGGTGTCACAGAATGTGTTTCCAACTATTTATTCAATAATTGATCTGAAATTTCAAAATATTTTTAACCATAAATTTGCATGTGAAATTTACATGTTAAATATTCATAAGTATGCTTAAAGATGAAATTTTTAATGCTTTAAAACATTCGCATAAGAAAATAAAAGAGATATGCAAACCAGAAAATGAAGACATCAACTGATAACAGATTTCAGCCCTCCTAGGCTACATCTCCGAGCCACTTTCAATGGGAAGGTTGATCTATAAAGTCTTCAAAACTTACAAAATGAGTGTTCTAGAAACACTTCTGATTTTTGTCAATCAGAAACAAAAAAAACAAAACCATTGAATTCCTTGCAAAATTATGAGAAAAATGAGTATAAACTTGAATATGTTTTCTTAAGACCTCCTCTGGCATGCAAAAAAAGACAATCTACCTACAAATAAAACAAAATAATATGGTCTATGTATGGATTCTTCCTTGGGATCAATGCCCATTAATGACATGTGCACCTCGAGAATTGCATCTGTACCTGTCTCAAAAATTGTGCAACCTACGCGTTTTGTACCTATTCTAAAGTCTACCCGTGGTTGAAAATCGTGTCTCTTTTTATAGTTTTTCAAGCTGCAAACTCATAAGGTTCTCGAGTCGATTTCCACTTAATGGTCGAGAGGTGGAACAATGGTAAGGCACATAATTATGTGGGGAGAGGTCCCAGGGTTAATCCCGTGTGCCTATCTTCCTTCCATGCTCTTTTGGAATGGTGGTTAATATAAAAAGAGGAGGTCAAAGTCAAAATCAGAACATCAGATAGTATCTCCAAAAGTTTCAGAAGTGATATTGGGTTCAAGCAAGGTTTCCCATTATCGCCTACCCTTTTTGGCTTATATATTGACAAACTTGAAGAGTGGTTAAACGTAGAGGGCAGGGATGGTGTCCTCATGGGAGAGTATGTGATAAGGCTTCTTTTGTATGTATATGACCTTATTTTGATTGCTAAGTCTGCTCTTAGCTTGCAAGAGCACTTGATTTCCCTTGAGCACTTTTGTAGAACAGTTGGGATGCAAGTAAATACTAGCAAGACAAAAGTGGTAGTTTTATATAACAAAAGAAAACATAAACAACATAATTTCTACCTTGAAGACAATACCCTTTAAGTAGTGGATGATTACAAGTATCTCAGAATCGACTTCAACAAAAGTTTGAGTTGGGAAGGCTCTAGGAAAAAAAGAACTCTGGGAGGTTGGAAATTGTTTTATGCTTTCCAAAATAGGTGCAGAGAGGCAGAGTTATGGGACTGGAAAACTATGCAAACCCTTTTTGGGCTCTTAGTGATCCTAGTTGTTCTCTATGGTTGTGAAGTTTGGGCTAGCAGTACCTATGACTTACAGTGGAAGCAAATAGAAAAGATTCAAAAACACATGATCACAAGCAAGTTCAAAATTAAGAGTTCAATGCCATACAGAATCATGCTAAGTGAAATGGGGGTGACTTCTATTGAAGCAATTGCTGTAATTTCCATTTTTTGGAATTTTATTAAATGACCAATTTTTTCACTTTTTCCCCAATTTTGACCTTAACTAGTTTTGATGTCTAGATCTCCAAATTGACCCAATTGCTTCCAAATTTTCTCTAAAGGTAAATGAATGATAATATAACTTAAATATTATTCTCATGTATGTTTTTTTACCTACCAATTACTTCTTAAAACTTTTTTAATGTTTTGTTCAAAGTAGGTGTCTTTACTATCAAATTGGGGCTCCAATCCCTCCCGGGTAATTACTGGAAATGGCTTCAAAAATGATCCCAAAGTCACTTGAATTTCTGAACAGAGGCTGGGTATGTGTAAGGTACATTTTAAAAGTCTCATATGCATCATGTTTCATTTTATATATGCTGTTATGACTCTTTCCAAAACAACTCCCAAGTCACAATTTCGACCCTAGGGGAAAATGCACCAAATCTTCTCCCAATGCAATAAAAATGAGTAAAATGGCTTCCAATGCTTAAGTAATGAACATGATACTTGAAATTCACATTAATTAAATTCCATACATCATACATGTATCAGATATACATTCCTCCATTCGAAATAATAAGCATTACCATGGCATATATCAAAATAGAGTGGAAATGGTCATTGTTTGCTCCTTAAAAGTCATTTTGACATACAAATATTGGGAATTTAGACTTGAAACTTTTTGAGAATGAATAATAGATAATATGGAACTCATTACAATCATAAATGGAAAATTAAATTCTCTCCCAATTCAAAATCATCAGCATTGCAATGGTTCACAACAAGATAGTGGGGAAATGACACTATTTCTTCATTGTTCAACATTTTTACATGAATTATTTTGGGTATTTCTACCTGAGAGTATTATGAACATGAAATACATATCATATACATCATAAAATAATATAATTGGCATTAGAATCTTCCCCAAAGAGATCAATAGCTCACCCAAAGCGCAATCCCTCCATTTGCATGAATATGGTGTGAAAACTGGAAATAGTTGAGAGAGAGTGCTGCAATAGAAGAATACAAATGATTTCATGTAGATTAAACCTACAAATAATACTCCATGAAATACTTGAGTGGCCTTTCCAAACACCAACTAGGATGGGAATCTTTCACCCTCGAAATTGGCTTAAGCAAGAAAACTAGTCATCCACTAGCTCTCACAATTCACAAATGAGCAAAAGCTTCTTCTCAAGGATGATCCCTGTATTTTATAAACATTATTAGTCTTCTAAGGTTAAAAATCCATCCATAAACCAAATCCAATTCTAATTTGTGTGGCTTCTCATGTTATGCCATGTGGCCTTTCTCTTCACCTTCCCTCTTCTCCCAAATTTGAGTAGGAGCCTCTTGGCCTTCTCCAACTCCCAAATTCAACCTCTAAGATGCTCTATTCAGTCATGACATGTCAGTATGTCAGTATTTCAGCCTTCATATATGAATTGTGTCATAACTGTCATAGAATCTCCATCATTGGTGTCATAGATGTCATAAATGTAAGGGGAATCTAGCTAAGTGTCCATGAAACTCCCATTTGGCTCTTCCTCTCCCATGTAAGTTACAATTCATCCCAAATTAGACCTATTAAGTATATGAATAAGTATATTAAACTTATAATCCATACAAAAACATTAGGCTTCCCATATTTTCGAATTTGCAAGAGAAAGTTACCATTTAACATAGGAATTCTAGCTAGTGTGGGCCCCATAGTCTCCATGTGTCTTCATGATCCATTGCCACTTCCATTTTCTCTTGTATTTATTTAATAAGATCAATTATTAAATATTTATCCCCTTATAATGTATAAACATCATTTATTATCCCCCTTATTCCAAATCTCAAAGCTTCCACCCCAACCTAGGAAACTTGTGATTTTCCTCCCTGGCAATTATTTGACTTTTAGCATCCCTTTGACAAATCTCATGAATATGGAAAATTTGATTTGGCCATTGTGACCCAATTCAAAATTTGGGACATTACAATCGCTATGGTGAGACTCATAAGATATCTAAAAAGAGTTGAGAAAATAGAAGAAGGTATATGGCCTAAGGTTGTCTTCAATGACATATTGTGCAAAAGAAAGAAGACTTGGATGCAACAAAATATTAAATGGCTTAGCAAGTGGGATATGTGCTTGAGCGTGTGCCCTACAAATAGTAAAGAAATAAAGGCTTTTGTTATCAATAAGTTCCACAAGCGAACTTGGGATAAAGAGATAGGGAGAAAGAGAAAGTATTATATTGAATAGTTTAACCCCACCTACGATCAACATCAAAAGGTGTACACAGGGGCCAATATACATTGGAAAGCCAAAATTCTCATTACTCAATTAAGAAATAATTCCCATCAACTCCGTTGTGAGACCAGGCACTGGAAAAGGCCAAAAGAAGCTTGGACAGAAAGAGTGTGTATTTTTTGCACTGCTGGCAAGGTGGAGACAAAAAAACACTTCATTTTAGAGTGTGAAGCCTTTAAGGACAATAGGGATAGGTACACAAATGTCTTAGCAGATAAATCTTGGGATGATTTATTTAATGAAGGGACTGTGGAAAAATTGGGGGCACTCATCATCAAGTTGAACAGACAAAGGATTGAATTGCATAAAATGGCGTGCAAGTTGGTCTGTCCCATAGGCTATTCTTAGCCTCACAGACGTTAAAATATTTCATATAACGCGTTTACACGCTATAATATGGTTTGGATGTGGAAATATTCTATGGTTTATCCATTTGATATGGAATATGGTTATGGATACACTTTGGTTAGCATATGATTCAGTAGTATAGATTGGCATAAGGAGTGATTTGGTTGGATATGAAGGCCTCGGTGTTGGCTTATAAAATAATAATTCAAACATATATACAAGTTTTTTCATAACTCTATCAAGGACCGTCGATGGGAACCTTGGCTAGCGCAACTTATTGAGGGATTGGACTATAGGGAGGTCTTGGGTTCAAATTTCATAGAATCCAACCTATTTTTTTATACAAACCATATATTTACCAATGTTTTTACCATTTGACTATTTTTTTCCATTTTTAAACAATTCTTGTCGAAACTTAAATTGTTGATAACTTCTGTATCTGGAGGTTGTTTCACGCAAAACGAGCGTTGATGGAAAGATGACGACAAGATATTTACCCTAGTAATATTTATTTTGTTTTTTGAAGACTTATTTAATGATCTAAAATGAAATATCCTCCGAGATCAATAATATTGGCATATGAGATGCAAGTGGGGTCATATGCTCATGTGATGACTCTCCAAAGCATCACTAGTACCAACACCTCCCTGACCACTAGTATGTGGATGGAAATACTCATGTAAAAACAAACCATATTTTAGTTCATTATCATATACAAGTACAAAATACAAATCCTAAATGGATTTATTTTCTAATTAAAGATCCCACAACTTACATTCAAGCCCTGAGATCTCTTGAACAAAAGATCAACCTTTGCTCTAATCTCATTTTTTTGTGGTTGAATGAATAGTAGACGAAGGATTTCATCATTTTTTTAATATCTACTTTATCATCTAAATGGGGTCCATCGAAGATGCAATTTCAGGATCATGCATGAGATTATCCATATCAGTATCTATGGATTGATTTACTGCTAGATCAAACCCTGAATCAATTGCCTGCCACAAAAATATATAAAACAATATCGAAATGAGACCAATAGACAGAGGAAAAAAACCTAATTAAATAAAAATCATATTGCTCATATTTAATTTGAATAATTATGATGAGGTATACTTATTTCCTCAAGTTTGGTCTCATTTGATCGACAACCTGGGACAACCTGCAACAAAAATATAGAAACATTATTGAAATGAAACCAATATACTCACGAAAAAAACTAATAAAAAAACATATTGCTCAAATTATATTTGTACAATTACAATGAGGTACACCTGCAACCTCAAGGACAATGTACTCTGATCAACTTTCGAGGACTTTCCCCCATCACTACCATGTGACAAAAGTATAGAAAATAGTTTTAGAGCCTTTTTCATTATGTTTTTTCCATAATTTTTTGGGGATATTTTATGGTTTTTTTCCAAACTTTTAATGCTTGCATGTTTATCTTTATTTCTTTCATTTTCTTGCATGCTAATTCATTTATAAAGTTTTCATTTAAAAAGTAGCTCATTCGATCAGTTGCATGTTCCTATGTTCCTATCTAACTAATTATTGAACCGAAACCAATACGTTGACAAAAAAACCTAATAAAGAAACATATTGTTCATATTATATTTGTATAATTACAATGAGGTATACCTGCTACCTCGAGGCTAGTGTCCTATGATCTACTGCCAAAGACTTTCCCTGATCAACACCATGCAACAAAAATATAGAAAACATTACCGAAATGAAACCAATATACTGATGAAATAAACATAATAAAACAACATGTTGCTCACATTTAATTTGTACAATTACAATGACTAGGTATACATGCTGCCTTGAGGCTGGTGACGTCTAATAAAAAACCAGGGACTTGCCTTGATCAACACCCTTCAACAATAATATAGAAAACATTATCGAAATGAAACCAATATACTCACAAAAAAACATAATAATAAAAAAATATTGTTCGTATTATATTTCTACAATTACAATGAGGCATGATTTTTCCTTGAGGATGGTGTACTCCTCTAATCAACTGTCGAGTACTTTTCCTGATCACTACACTGCGACAAAAATATAGAAAACATTACCGAAATTATAACATTAGACTCATGAAAAAAAAACATAAGATAGTATATTCATTAATTAAAGTTTGGGTAAAATGTTATGTTTACCACTCCCACAGTAACAACATTTGAACCATTTCGATTCAAATTGTAATTCATTAACAACTCTTCCCCTGCAACTATTGACTTTATGGCACATACGAAAACATGGATTCCTTCACATCCTTCAAATATGAAATTGGGTTTCTTATTTGTAGACCAAGGTCGTGTACTGTTTATAAACGCTGTAATATTCCCTGTAGCTTTTGGCCTTCCATCAATGTACATAGTCACTCCTTTATTTTGATCCTTGTCTTTTAGCTGTAAATAATTTGTAGAAAGTCTGTATATGCTCATACTTTGTGTATATTGGACCAGTTGCATATAATATATGTAATTCTAATGGGGTCCGACATACTCCACCAATTCAGTACATATGTCATAACCAACCTTTATTCCATCCATGCAAAACAACCCCAAACCAGGTAATGATGATGATGCAATCCGATATATTCTCATGTTCAAAGAAAAATATGTGTTTATTTGAGGAACATTTTTGGGTACCCATTGTTTCACTAGATGTTTGTACATCAAGAGCACCTCGATGTCGACTATGATATCATCATCATAAGAATATTACCCTCTTCAGCAAGAAGAAATTCCATGTGTTTATGGAATTTTCTTCTAATACTTTGACATCAACTTGATCTCCCTCTTCTAGAAATACTAGATTACTCACTTTCCTCTTGTCTTCCCAAACTTCCCTTACTCGAGGAAGACAGATCTGACAAATACCTGTTTGGTTCTACCTACACCATGGGATAAAAGTTTCAATGTTTTGGGTTTGGAAGTAGTGAAAACATGGTCAATCATTTTAGAGTCACCTAGACACATGGAGCAATGAGATGGTCCAAAAACCCATTTACAAATATTATGCCATGTGATTTTTTGTTTCCATCACAATATGGTTCCTAGGCCAATAGTCCAAGTTCCATATCTTAGCCCATAAGTTAGTTAATATTATTTTTCCCCATCAAGGATATATGGTCTCGTAACACACTTTAAACCCAAACACAATAACACATTAATACACTATAATACCTATCCATTTTGATTATGATTCACCATAACAATTGACCCCAATAATGCTAACACCCTAACCACTATGACACCTTATCTCTATGAGCCATGAAAAAATATTCCCTTAACATATTTTTACCACAAAAATGCTAAATACTTAATACATTGTAAACAATGTCTGCAATTCCCTTAAACATAGAATGTAACATGGAATCTTACTAGGTTGTTTTCATTGCTATAGTGCTTACTACCCTGGTAATTTTAACTTAAAAATATAAAGAATAATAGGTATAGGGAACTATGCATACATATATAAGGACCAATATAATATGTTCATGATTGTAATCTTAACTTAAAAAGACAAAGAATAATAGGTATAGGTAACTATGTATACATATACATGGACCAATATAATATGTTCATGATTGTAATCTTAACAATAAAACACCATGTTCCTTAACCTTATGACCCTAGACACACTTTTACCTCCATCCACTATGATCCTTGCATAATCACTCATAGTTCACACACTTTATCCCTAAACAAACTTATAAAACACTAGTACATTGTAATCCATAAACACTATGATCTCAAACACATTATGATGGCTAACAAAATAACCCATTAATGTACTTTAATGAACTCTTTTGACCTTGACACACCATAATATCCTAATTAACATACATTTACCTTTGATTATTTTGAGCTCCACCTACCTTAGAAAACTTCACACAATTTAACTATTAACCACTATGGTGCCATAATTATGATCCTAGACATAGTATGACCCCCTATACAATTGTCCCACAACACACTTTTACCTCTAACCACTATTATCCTAAACACATTAACCCATTACACGTATTTAACCATATCCACTATAACCCTTTTGATGAGCAACATATCTTTTGATGAAAATTGTATATATGATAAGAAAAATATTGTTAAATTATAATAATTAAAAAGAGATATTAAAGGTTCCAGGAAAACTCAACATATAAATGGATTTTCGCATCCTATCAAAATTATTATTTTTTGTTATTTTCAAAGTCAGTGTCACCATTGTCATCATCATCATCTTCATCATCACCATTAAATAATGTGATTAGTGATCACCTATGCATTAATCGCATTTGTGTTGTTAGATTTAAGCATAATTTCATCATGAGAGATTTAATGATACATGTTCACTTCTTTACTAGGGTTTTTATAGCCTCTTTTTTTGTATTTGCAAATTCTTATCTTAAGATATAGTTTTGATTTTCTTCCTAGAGTATTTGTTTTTATAAACTTGACAATTATGGCCTAAATATATTTAGGTGCTCCAAAAGTTCATAGGATAGGAACTTTGGGCATAACCCCAAGTTGATAACGATAGATTAGGTGGAAACATGTTAGATAGTTGAATAATGAGCATAAAAATACACTATCAACCAACAATCAAAGCTAGGAACAACGACAAATGAAATAATTCATTAATAAATGAAATTATATCTTAAATAAAATTTCCAATTTATTTCCAAGTAATATATAAAACATGATACTTATGATAGTTGAATGTGCCACACCCAACTCTAAATGGTACTTGTGAATACAAGACAACCATGAAGTCTTTTTGCACAAAAATAATTTTTTGAACCCAAATGGAAGAACCAAATGTACAAAAAGGTGGGAAATAGTAAAACACACCGTTTCCAATTAAAATCACTAAAAAAGACCCAATAATGAGGGTTGGGATGGCATTTTGTGAACTGGGTTAAATTGGATTCAAAACATAAAAGTTGCCAGTTTGTGAGATTAACTGTGGGAAAATGAAATAGAATTTTGGGAATCTAAAAGAGGTTTTTGTTGAAAATATTTCTAGATTCAACCTCATGGTATCAATTTCGATTATTGACATATGTACGGATTGTGGCGTGCATTTTTCTATGCCTATTTTTGAATATTTGCACTTAGGATTTTACATAACAACTTGCAGTTTTAGCCCTATTTTTTTAATTTTGACCAAGTTATTGACAAATTATGCATAAGCGAACTAAATTATTCCATACACAAGTGAATTGGATGTATTACAGGTTCCACAACATCAACCAACTTAATATGATAAACAATTGGGATTTTTGAACATGGTTGGAAAATGGATCAAAGGATAACATTGGCATATGGTCATTATACTTGGTGTAAATATCCAATACTATCCTCTTAATATCATTCCTCCCTAATCCATATCCATATCCAAACCCAAACATTATATATGAAGGCATATATTTAATTTTAATGATGGGGAAAAGGGTTTACAACTTTTTCTATACCCATAATATGTCCTACTTCTAGTCTCCAAACCTATTGAAGTTGATCCCATAAAACACTACTTTTGATGGATAAATAATGTTAGAAATATTTTAATTCCTTCATTCTTGTGCATATGTAGGTTAGTACCAATATTTGATTGTTTTATCACATGAAAATATATCTCCATGGTAGCTCGTAATGGAGTACAACCTTTTTTATTTACCAAGAGACAACCCACATTCTCTATTGTTGTACATCCTAGCAAAAAATATCTTCAAATCCCATTTTCCCTTCTATTCAATATATTCACAAGACTCCACTCATTTTTATCTATATTTTCAATCAAATGTCCATGGTTGCATATGTGAATGAATATCCATAACTTTATATAGCAAGCAAATTAACTAGCTCATTATGGATAGGAATACAAAGACGTTGACCTTCACCAAATTTAGTAGAGCACTAAAATATAAGGTATAAAATACAAAGTCTCAACTCATGTGCTATATCAGTAAAAATATACCAAAACTATAGGTTTTCTTAGTAATTGCATGTTTTATCAATGAACATGGGATCATCATACATAAGAGATTAGGAATCGCAGAAAAATACGATTCATTCCAAGTTATCTAAATAAACAATTAGGAAATCACATGGAGACCTTGGTGGAATAAATCCCAGTTCTGAAGTAATTTTGAAAAAATATTTATTATTAGGGGATTGATAATTAATATAGTAAAACTTAATTTGTTGCATGAATTATCTACCTGCAATATATTCATGTGTGCATCATATTCTTGTACTATCAGTGTGCATCCTCTGCGTGCCCTGCATTGAACGAGCTAGTTTCCTGTGATTTCAGCTCTGAAGAAAGAAAACTTCAGCCGCAATTGAAAAAAACGCATCTTGTAAAATGTCAATAGTCAGTAAAACAGGGGGTTCCCAAGTTGAATGGTTCACTGTGAAGATATGCAAAGAGAATGATGATAAATGGACTGATAGAAGCACATGGCCAACACGCATGGTCGATACCCTTGCAAGAGTAAGAGTGCACGATTTTGTTTTTGGACAATTCAATTTCAATAATGAATAGATAGATGATGTGATTTCTAATTTTGATGATGGAGACATGAAATTGGTGATTTTTGGGAGAAGTGTTTCTTTGGAACCTGATTTGATTTCCAAAGCCACTAAAGTTCCACACAGGGGAAAAGTAATGTTGACCTCTTGAAAAACCCCTAACCTGGAAAATAATGAGATGTCCAAAAAAATATGTGGGGAAAACGTATTGGTTCCCAGGAATGGTTTAAGAATGCAAGATCCCCCCTAGGACTATACAGATCCGTTATTAAAATTGTCCTTGGGACAATTTTGAATCACAACAAATAAGATATTTTGGGAGAATGCATGAAGCTGGTAATTCACAGGGTTGATGACATGCCCATAGATGTCACTCATCTATTGGATAATAAATTTCAATTTGCACTGCAGGAGAACAAAAACAAGAGAGTGAAGTTCAGTTACCATGGAACACTTCAAAACATTATTGACTTATATCAATCCACTGTTGTATGATTGACCAGTTGTAAAAAATCATACATTAGAAGGCCTAAAGTGAAAAAAAACAATGAAGAAATTTCTTGACAGTCTCCAAAGAACAATGTGGAAGGAGTTGTTGGTTCCTTAACTTCACAAGTACATGAATAAGATATGGATAAATATATACAAGGTACAGGAAGCAACATTGGTGATCCAAAAATGACAGGATCTTTATAACCATTATTTGCATGTGAAAATTGGTATGCTTAAACTCTTTAAAAATGATTTAAATGGAAAAAATTAGAGGGCACAAATGAAACACATGAATACATAAAAGAGATGAAAACCATGAAATTTGTAGACAACAGATGATAATGAAGTTCACCCCTCTTGAGCTACGTCTCTGAGTCCATCTCCAATGAGGATCGATATTATTAGTCTTCAAAAAAATGATTGAACAGGTAAAAAATGCCTCCTTCAATTGCTACAAAGAGACTTAGGCTTCAACAATGAAGTCCTCTCACTCTCCACAATCTCTCAAGAGTGGATAAAAATCCTCTTACAAAATGCGCAAAGCTTACAAAACCTTCAAAGGAACTTTGGCATCATATCACCAAAACTTCAATGCATCTTTCAATGCCTTTTCATGGAAGATTACAATGGTTTATATAGCCCCAAAACCCATAATTTATCCCCAAATTCAATGGGATTTACAAATATTTTATCCCAAAGTTAATGGGATACAAATCCGTTTAAAAATGGAGGAAATATGGAAAATCTCCATAAAATAATATAATTTTGTTTAAAAATAATAAACAAATCCGAAATATAATATGTATATGGTTTAAAAACCATATTATAATGGAAATTTGTTGAATGAATTCAAAATGGAGATGCTCCTCCTTTGGGATAAAAATCCAATCCAAAACTATTACAAAAATATTATATTTAGAATCCCTTACTAAGTGAAGCAGATGGTGTAATGGTCAGAGCATTGGAAAAGGGGGATGAGGTCACAGGTACAAACCCGCAGACCTCTCCCCACGATACGAGTTTTGTTGCAATGTTGTTTGGCAGTGGTTTGTTTGTTGCGGTGGCATATTACATAGCACTTGGAATATAATATGGTTTGTTATGTTGATTCCATGATGGTTTTGGTGCATTGGCATTGGACTATGGTATAGTTTGAATTGGTTACAGTAAAATATGCATATGGGGCCCTTGTTGTTGGCCATGGGGTCGAGGGTTAATCCCTTGGCCCCGCCCATTTTTCAAAACAAACTTTCCAACAAACTTAATTAGAAGTTGACTAGCATGTTAGTTAAGTAACAATCATGGGAATCTTGGCTAGCCAAGATCTTGGGAGACTTTAGTGGTGAAGAGGTCGGTGGTTCGATCCTCCTCGATCCCAAATTTTTTGCAAAGTAGTACAACCCAATTGCCAACAGGGATTCCATGTGGCAGTCCCTGATTGGCCCGCTTGGATTCAGTCATCAATCCACTTGTCATGCCATATCATCAATGTCAGCCATGTGTCCTGCTGTGGAGTTTCCACGTCAACAACCTATTGACTATACCTTTGTAATACCCCGTGTATTAAGCCTGAACATATGTAATTTGTAATTGTTTATTATTGTGGCACATGGTGCCAAAAAAGGGTCTTTAAGGACCTAGATACATAAATATTATTTTTGTAAATATTTAATTAATGAAAACAATTGGCACATCAGGGACCACCTAAAGAGTATGGGAGGCCTAGATCCACAATGTGAGGGGGAATGGGGACATTCCTAGCACTTTAGAACTTGTTTGGTTTATCTTGGTCCATATTTATGCCTTAGTGGCTTTATTAATTGATGATCACCCAAACATTGTACAAAGGACCCAACTTTTGATTAATTTATTCTATATTGGTATTATTGAGCCTAATTCATGATTTAGTGGTCCTCCTTGGTGTTTGGGTGGGTGCCACTTGTTGATTGAGCTCCTTTGGTGGTTTTATAACTCCCATTTGCACAAGTGTTCCCTCACTGGCTATTTTTAGCCTTAACACCTCAAAAGTTGTGTAAATACTTATGTAACTCCTTGTGTAAATACTTTCGTAAATCCTTGTGTAACTCTTGTTTAAATCCTCATGTAACCCCCCTTTTCTATTTTGGGAAGATGCATTGGCTTGTGTGAGACCTCACCTCACTAATTTTGATTCCTCTTCATGGATGATGTGTCCACACATGAATGGAAATTGGGTAGAGTGGCTTGGAGTCACTCTCCTTGAAATTAAAATTGCTTGGGTTGGATTAGAGTTAACCTCTTAAGGTTGATTTAGCCCCCTTAAATTGACTCAGGTTGGATTACCATGGTTTGATTTTGACCCATTGAGTTAGAATTACCTTCTTTGGTCTATAAATCCATGTTTGACATCATTGGTTAGGGGTTTTTTTTTCATGGTTCTTTTGGATGGTTGTTGATTATGGTTTTTCACACCTTTGATGTTCCTATGTTTCCACTACTTGGATTTTTTCTTGGCCTGCACATAAATCCTGATGGTGAATGACGATATCTCGATTTACTGGGGGGTTTGGATTACCATTGCACCTGGTACTGGGATGGAAGATGAACTATGTGGCGAGGAAAAGAGTTTTGGATTCTCAAGATGATACTTGAGTTATTATTTAGTGCACCTCTATTTTTTATCTGTGGCCTCAGCTTGGGCATGTCCTGTCAAAGTGACATCTGGCTTGGGAGTGCCAAAGGCTGGGTGGAATGTGGTATGGATGATGCCAATTGCGCATTGATAAGATAAGTGATTTATCTCATGTTTATTTAATTTACTTGGATCTAATATGATTTATTTATGTATGCACATGAAATGTTTTATGAAATGTATGAGTTATTTGTGGAAGAAATTTCTCATAGAATTCAATTTATTTATGCAAGTAAATTTTATGAAGGAATTGGAAACTAGTTTTGGGGATTTTGTGCACAAATTGTTTGAGAAAATAATTATTTGGTACCTCTGCTACATAACTGATATTTGTTCCCATTTTCATTATATATTGTGTGTAGTGAGGATTTCTCCTCACTGCAGGAGCAGGAATGGCTCCCTTGTGCCTATAGGGCACGAGGGTAGGTTCCTACTCTTTGAAAACAGGAAAAGAAACGAAATGGAAATAGCATAAACAGAACAACAAACTAAACTAAACTAGAGTGAGAAAATGGCTACAACTATAAACTATATTTGAGAGCTAATAATAGAAAAGAAAGAGGGAGATGAAGCCCTTGTGTACCCCTCTACAGAAAACAGGTTAGGGTTCCGCCTCCTTGAAACCTGCAAGCAACATAAGCTACTACAATGGCCAACCTGCAAACAATGTCAACAAATAGAACCTGCAAGTAAAAATAATAGTTTAGAAAACAAAAACAATGAGACAAACATGAAAATAAATTTTATACCTCACTTGGGTGGAAATGGGGCACCATGCCCTAGCTCATGGGAGCACCTCTCTATTGGTTGGGAAGCAATGGGTTGATGGAATGGAGATGGAGGAGAGGGAGTGTGGGTGGTTTGAGAGGCAAAGGTCTCAAAGCATCCACGGGAAGCATAACAATAGGCAAGTGAGGAGTGTTTTGAGAGTGAGCCCCCACCCTCCTTTTATAGTTTTTCCAAGGGATTTTAGGGTTTTAAGCCCTTGGTCAGGGCTTTAGCCCCTTTTTTGGGCCTTTAGCCCATTCTTCCCTAACTTTAGCCCCCTTTTGAGGGCTTTAGATCCTAGGGGACTATTTTGGGCTCCTTTTTGGGGTTCTTAGCCCTTTTCTTCATCCCTGGGCTCTTTTGGAGGTGTGGGGGTCAAATGGAAGGTCTTATGGAGTGAAATGAGTGTTGTGAGATGGTGTCCTTGGGTGGTGTAGGACATTGAGAGCTATGTGGGGGATTTTTGGGTTAACATATTCCCCCCTAATGTGTGAGGGCAGGAGCTCAACGTATGGCTGACAAACATCATAGGATTTGTTGTAGAGAGGTGGTGCTTCTGGGGCTGGGGCATGGTGGCTTTTGGTTTTTGTATTAATTGGGTTCCCATCAATGGGTGAGATACAATAAATGTGTGACATGTATATAGACAAGGCATGAATTCCCATGCTCGTGACAATGTCAAAAGATTCATTTGATCTATGCTCTAAAATACAAGAGCTGATCATATACAACTAATGTTACAATGATGGTTGCCTCTCATGTGAGGCTGAATACAATACTGATCTGGTACATTGGACCCGTGGCATTCTCATGGAATACTACATCTTCATGACTGACGGTCTGCTGATCTGGTACATAACTATGTGGACTCGCTGATTGCGAGTGAAATTATTTGTGGTACAAGTATGCTACATCAATTATAAAGGTATATCAAAGCACTGTTGGGGCTTCATATCACTATCTCCAACTCAACCCAGAAATCACAAGGGACATAACCTGTTTAGGTCCCTCGAGTGGACTTGCCAATGTGCTAGAGTCGGGTGACATTCAGGGTCTTTGACCAAGTACTGTGTGGAACAAACCCTATACGAATCTCAACGGTGCGATGATGGAGTTGAAGTCGAGCACGTGAGAAACAACCAGCACGAGAGGCACTAAGGACTCCTCTCAAGTGGTCCAAGGAACTCATCAATGATGTAAATGAAACCAAGGTACAGGGACCTCTGGGTCTATCCTCTGGAATATGTGTGTTGGCGTCGACAGAGGGAGACATGTCCCTAGTCAAGGCAATGATGTTTCCTTGACCAGGAGTGTGAGGGATAACCAAAAGGTGTGAAGCAATTTGTAGACCGACTCACTAAATTGGGGGGGAGGGGAGGGAAGGGAAAAAACTGAATAGGGGCAGGGGGGGAGTGGGAGACTCAAACTTCCTTTGTTCAGAGTATGACAACAGGGTGGACCAGGAAGCAAATGAAACTTAACTCATGGGAATGGGATCATAGCTGTAATACTAGGAATGTCATTGCAGATGGGAAATACTTAGAGGAGGTGGACACTTTTGATACTGATGGGATCCAAGGAAGACACATTGCAGAGTACTCTGAACAAAGGCGACCCAATGTGGGGATGCTTCCAAACTGTTTTCTATGGGGTGGTGTCTAGGGACACCGTTGTGGATTTTTGGCGAGCCTGAGAAGGTAAGTGCTCGATGGTGCTTTCAATTTTAGAGAGTCTGAAAGCACGAAGAAGACTCCAATGGGGGCTCTTTTTCGTTGGTAGTCTCCTGTGACCGAAAAAGGATAAAATTATACATAGGAGAGCTCGCCCATCCTGGAGGGGATGAGAGACTTCTTTACAGTTGGTAGTCCAATCAGGCCGAAAAAGGTTAAACCTATACTGATTGAACGGTCATTCAAATACGTTTACGAGCATGAATGAAACCAAGTTTGCTTGGCGATCTTTTCTTGTTGAGACAGCTAGAAAAGAGCTTAACAACAACCAGTGGTGAGTTTTTTTGTAAAGTGCAGCCCCTTTGCCCGAGAAAGCACAAAAATATGCAGAGGGGAACGGTCTTGGCTTGAGTGTGCCAAGGAGGTCCTTTTTATGGAATGGTCTACATGGTCCACAAAAGGAGGTAAATGAGATGATGTAGATGCCCTTTCCTATACTTTAGCGAGCGGGAAAGGAAGCAGCTGCACTCGACGATCTTTTCATTGTTTTAAGGAGTCAGAAAAGAGCTTAAACGAAACTCCAATGTGGTCAATTGACTGCGGTGGTACGAGTGGTGCCCCATTTCGGGACGATGGACAGAGGTCCAAAGGTCATCCGCGCAGTATGGATGGAGCAGAAGGCTCTCAAACATACCAATACATATGTGGGATAGATCACGGCAGAGGCTCGCGAGACAGTGTGACAGAGGCACACAAACCGAGGTGGCTCTCAGATAGAGGTTAGAAGAGCGTGTGTGTGTGTTGTGGTGGATGAAATTGACTACATGCAATGTGAGTGCAAGTCCGAGGGCACTTATATGCTAAATACGTGCAAGAAAAGAAATCATTTTGTGGACAGTGGTCCAGAGGTCAGCGTAAGGTGCGGTAAAAAGAAAAGACAATCTATGTGTTAAAAATACAAAATAAAAGCTAAAATTACATTTCTTAACGGGCGGCAGCCTGAGGAAACTTCTATGTCAAATACATGGAAGAAAAACAAAGGGTTTTATGGACGATGGTCCAGATGTCTGCATAAGGTGTGGTGAAAAAAGAAAATTATAAATACAAAAAGTAAAATTATAGTACAATCCTTAATAGGCAGTGGCCCAACAACTTGCATGAGTAGCGGTCGGGAAGTGTGATATGAGTACCGGTCTGTAGACACTCGCATTGTCATGTCATGGCTCGTGAATCGAGGTGACTTGTGGGAAATGGTACCGAAATTGACTTGTTGAACATGAGACAATGGTCTCATAAAGAGATATAAATTTGAGCCTGGAGGTGTGAGAGGTGTCTCGAACAAGTTGTGGGTGACTTTGGACTAGCAGCTAATGGTGTTGCCCCTGACTTGTGCTAAAAAACGTTGAAAAAAAATAAAGGGAAAAGACTACGCTATAAGGGACTCATAGTGGTTGTATCAGGCATAGACTCTCTTGAGGTGGATCCCGTTGCATGACTTCTTCAAGAGTCAACCATCTGAGTCAGCGAAGAGGTATGCCCCCTTGCCGAGACGAAGGTCATTGGCAAGGTAGGATGACGAAATCTAGTCTTTTATGGGAAGAAATAATTCCACACTATGGTTTAAAGGGAATGGGGTAAAAACAGAGGTGGTCTTATAGATCTCTCCATCATCGCGTAAGTGGTGCCAGGATAGATCAGGTGGATCTTCCACAGCGACAAGACAGAAGGGAAAATGGTGTTGGAGATCATGAAAATGGCATTGGTTGTGGCTTTGGTTGCCTTGGCCCCAGTCTCTGTTGGAGGAAGAGGGGTAGGCCTAGAGACAAAAGGAGTCTTTGATGGACCTAGAGGTAGGTGCAACATCATCTCAATTAGATGGACATGAGTCAACACATCCTGGGGCCTTAGAGGTAGGGTAGGTGGTTCAAGGTACCACACAGGATCTCCTAGTGTGAAATCCTGTAGATTACGGGTTTCCAAGACAGACTTGCTCACGATCTTGGACGATAGGAAAAGGAAAAGGAAAAGAAAAAGGAAAAGGATCGTGTTGAGTGGGAATGAAACCCATTGTTTCCCTAGTAACTGAGGTTGCGGCTGTGGCTGGGGAAACAACAGAAGAGACAGGTTTGATGGACCATCGATGATGGTGCAGACAAGAGGGTCTGTAGAACTGGACATCATGTAGATGGACACGGTGTCTAAAAAAGGAGGTGGTGGGTGAAATTATTCTATTAATGTGATCTCAGACTCAAGGGAATGTTGACGAAGGTCAGCGAGAGCCATTCGAAATTCGGGCAGGTCTTGGCAATGGTGGGAGTAATGTCCATACAAGCTACAAAGGGCGCAAGCATGGTTTGTCCTCAATGCCTTGTTCTTGACTAGTGGCATGGTTGGGAGTTCAACCATGGGGATGTTTTCGTTCACATCCATGGCATCCATATGAGCACGGATCAGTGGAATTTCAGGGCAATTCTGAGTTGGATGGCCCTGTTGTTCGTAGACAGCATAAGGTGGGACTTGTCGTGGTTCTGTGGTGGCTTTGGTGTTCTTGCCCCTATCCCTTTTGGGTTGGGGGGGTGCAGGTGCGGGTGCAGTGGTTGGCTTATGTTGACCGAGTGGGGGGTGAGACTCAACTGCAATATGTTGCACCAGAGTTAACACAAACTGGGGCGTTGTTGGTTGAGCTGGTGGGTCTAGATACCACACCGGGATCCCCAACGTAAAGTTGGGTAGGCTTAAGGTGGACATGACCAGCTTGCTCATGACACCAGGTGGGGGAAAGAGGAAGGGAATTGTATGGACTGGAGATGAGCCCACATAACTCCCATCTAGTTGCATGTGGGGGTGAGGTTGTGGTTGTGGCTACGTGCAATGCTACTGCTATGGGTGATGTTGCGGCTACTGTTGGTGTTGTGGCTATGAACGATGATGTGGTTGTGGTTGGGGCTGCGACTACGGTTGTTGTTTGGGTGCAACAGTGCTTGATGAGACCATGCACAAGTCCGTAGTTTGCTTTTGTGTTGGTGGTGGTGACACCAACGGGAAAGGAGCCATCATGGTGGGATCAGTAAAAAACCCAGGGCCCACATTCAACGGTGGGGAGGCTGGTGTGTTTTCAACCATAGTGTTGGTTGCAAGGATGATGTTAGCGTGTGCGGTCACCTCTTGCGGCTTAGTGGTAGTGATGCTAGGGATAACGTTGGCAGAAATTGTTAACCCTTGCGGATCATGGTAGGTAAGCTAGTCAACTGTCACAATCTTCCCTTCGTGGGGGAACATCATGAGGCGGAAGACAGTTGACACGACGACTTGCATGGCGTACATGTAACTCCTCCCAAGGAGGATGTTGTAGTCCAGTTGAGCATTGACGACCTCGATGTCGACCAGGAATGTCTTCCCAGCTAACGTGATAGTGACATGGGGGAGGATTCCTTCGGCTTTAGTGGGATGTCCATCATAAGCCCGCAGAGTCGTGGAGGACGATTGCAGAATCGGTGATCCAAGCTTCTGCCAAACCAAGGTAGACATGATGCATGTGGATGCCCCCTCATCCACTATGCATCGGTGCAAAACCAAGTTCCGGATGGACACCGAGATTTGGAAGGTGATGGTGGAGGGTATGCACAGCTCTTCATTCTCTGTGTCAAACGTGATTAACTTGGAGTCGGAGGAGTCTACTGCCCTTAGAGCAGCTAGTAAGGCTTTTCGCTGCGTTGGGCACATTTTAAGTACCTCAAGAGAGGACATGGCGGTTGGCATTTGGGCCAAATCATCCATAATGCTATAACTGACTGCAGATCTAGCTGTGGCATTATTGGCAATTCTGCGTATGGGGGGGCGCAGGAACGGGGGCAGCTGGAGAGGTAGGTTGGTTGTATTAGACGTAGATGTTGCTGATGAGTCGACATGTTTGGTGGTGGTACCATACTGATTTCGTCGAGTTTGCAAGTTGACCTCTTCAGTGGTCATGGCTAGCAGGTGGTGAACACCTGTTTCGGCCATGGGCGGTGCCCCCGGAGCATTAGGATTGGCCTGGGGAGGGGGAGCAGTTTCCACCAATCCTTAGACTGGTAATGGGTTTTGAAGCACCATTGGAGGAGGTCCTTGTGGTGCCTAGTTGGGTTGGGCTTGATTGGGAGCATTGGTGGCCTGTTGGGCCTCATTTTGAATGGCCTTCTTAGCATGAGCCCTGAGGGGACACTCAAATGTGTAATGCCCATAAACATCATAGAGTGTACAAGGTTGGTTTGTGTGCAACAGAGCGTTGTGTCTTGGTGCATTCTGTCGTGGGGGGTTTTGGACTGGCCAGTTAGTTGCAACATTATTGGGAGGGTTCAGTTGCTGATCGCCTCCCTACAGTTGGTTATTGCCTTGGTTGTGGGGCCTGTTGTTTCTAGCTTGCCCTTGTTGATTGTTGGGGGTAGGCTGGTTGGGACGGTTTTGTTGTGCGAACACTTGTCCCAACGGAGCGGGTGGAGCGGGGGTGGGGGCTTGAACTTGTTGCACTGGTGGTGCATAGTATATTTGTGGGGGTGGTGGTGCCACAAATGTGGGAATTTTCCCCACATACTGTTGTGCTGGCCAAGCCATGGCCTGAGCCTACTGCGGTGGCGCAGGTTGTGCATAAGAGGTTGTTGCTTTGGACTGGGACATCATTCTAGCATATTTCGGAGCTTGATTTTGGTAAGCAACATTAGCAGTGTTGCTTGGTTGTGGTGCAATGGTAGGTGGTGTCAGTCGAGGCTGTGGTTGTTGGGAGACTGACCCTATGATGTCGTTTGCTGCGTGGGATGCCCTTGGTGCATCGCGGTAAGAGGTACTTGGACGGGGAGCGTCTAGAATGACAGTGTACAAGTATCCAGACTGGGCATAAATGAGATCAAATTGTTGGGCCTTTAGTATAGCCTCTTCTTCAGATTGGGGACGTTTAGATGCGACGTCCTTTGCGATGGGTGGGAGCAAAGTCTTAAGGAACCAATCCAAGAAGATCCTGTCATCTAGTTGGATTTTGCATAAGCTACGGCATCGCCGCCACTCATGGATATGGTCAGTTATGTGAGTGGTGGTGTTTTTGCGACAGGATAGTAGGATCTCCACCCACTCGTCATATCTGACAGGGAGTTGGAAATACTGTAGGAACATGAAGGCTAGGGAGTTGAAGTTGGGGTACTTGGCTTGTGGTAGCTCAATGTACCATTTGGCCGTGGCACTTGTAAGGGTGCGTTGGAACAACCTCAGCCTAATGGAGTCGTCTACGATGCTGTTGGATGAGCACCATAGATGGAATGCCATTATATGATTTTGGGGACATTCCCCAGCTTTGCCTTCAAACTTTGGGATGTCTGATGGTAGCTTAGTTGGCATGGGTGGCCAAAAAGCTTGGTGGCGGATGGGATCATTCGTTAATCTAGCCAAGTCAGGTAAGTTCATACGAGCCATGAAGGGTAGATTTGACCCCAAGTTGATGTGGGATGGGGTCGTAATGGGGGTGGGGTTTGCAGGTGCATAATGCATTTGCATGGATAGGGGTGCTTGTGGTGGCACCATTGCAGATGGTCCAATGCCCCCAAGTGTTGTGTGGGGGGCGATATGGGTGGCAGGAGCATTGCCCCCATGTATAATCGTAGGGGAAATATGGGTGGACAGTGCATTGCCCCCTTGTGTGGCAGGGGGGACAATGTGTGTGGAGGGGCCACTGCCCCCATGTGTTACCACTAGGTCATCTTGGCTGGTCACTATTGGTGGTGGAAATTGGCTAATGATAGTCTGCATGACTATGCTTGGACTGCTTTCCAAGTTATGGGTGACAGGTTCTGATGTGGGCATGGGTCCACTTGCTAAGGTTAGGCCAAAAAATGGATCCAGGTTTACATTAGCCACGGGGCTTGATGGTGTAGTGCGTAGGTCTGGTTCAGACTGATATGGGTCTGAATCAGAATCAGAGGCTGTGTGGCCCTCTAATGGTGTGGGAGATCACTGAGAGTAGCTTTGACAGTGCCGATCAAGTGTTCCAAATGGTGGTGGTTTGCCTCTTAGGCATGAGGAAGGTCGTGGAGGATCAATTGTGTTCACTTTTGTGTATGAAACTAGTGGGTATGAGATTTGGACCCAGGTTTCAATGGATTCCTACTAGCTGAAGGTGGTCTCTCAACCACCAATACTGCCAGAAGACAATGCTTGGCTTGTTCCTCACGGGTGCTTCTACTCAATCGGAAGGGGTCGTTGCCCATTTCACTTGGCAATTCCTCTCAGCGGCCAGCTACTTTGGGGTTCTTGTGGTACTCCTCACAATGAGTTTATGGGAAAAGCCCAAGTACTTCCCATAGTTGAAGCAGTCAAGGACTTATGTCCTCAAAGACTGCATAATTGATTGAACTTAGTGTAAATTTGGTAAATTTTAAGGCTTACTCAGCGTCATGAACTGAGTTGGGTTAATTATTTGGTATGGTGTGTTGGTTTGCTTGTTTGTTTTGATATTTGGTTGTTTGTAAATGGTTTATGAATTCATGGTAAAGTTCATATCATGGTTTTGTATACAAACATAAACAGAAATTTGCAAGCAAGTATAGTGATTAACCCTGGATTGTTGGCCTAACTAAATGTCTACCTCTCAGTGATATTCTTCTTCAACCAAGAGAAGGTGTTGGGTTCTCAACACAATGGGACTAAGCCCATCCGTAGATCCTCAGGTCACCTCCCAGGTGCTAGGTTGGTCAATAGGGAGGACGCTTAGCACCGTGAGAATCCCTCCTTCTCTACCCCCTCTACCTTCCAGGTCACTCGGTTTTAGTGGTTTGGCAAAAATACCATGGAGTGCCTAGATCTATACGAGCTTACCCTTCGTCGTATCCCAGAATACCCCGGAGGGTGATGACTGGGTAGAGGAGGAAGGGGGCAGCAAGATGGTTATTTTTAAATTACTTCTAGTTAGACTAGTTCATTTTATTAAGCCTTAATGATTGATTTAGCATATCCACATTGTTCATGGATTGATTTGCAGAAAATAAAAAATGGAATTGAAAAAGACTTGCAATGGTGGACAGAGGCGGCTGGGCCACACTAAAAGTCCTCTGAAACTGAAAATTACTGTCAATTAAACTTAAATACAACTTCTGTGTGACAAGCCACACATTTCTGATCAAATCCAGCGAGGGGGCCGCGAGATTTTTCCAGAAATGAGTGAGGCGGTCGCACAAAATGCGAAAACAGCCACAACCTGATCTTCTGGGATGAATTCATGCCTATCTGGGGATTAAGTGCGCTCTGGGTGCACCTGTTGGCCAATCAAGAGTGCCCCAGTCTCACCTTTCCCCTGATAAGAGCACCCTGCTCCGGGAAAGGGTTTTTTTGGTGATGCAGGGTCAGATTATGGCTGATAGTAACTGGTACTGGGGTTAGTCTGACTCGGCTTGTCCTAGAAGAGGCTTTAGCACTAACTAAAACAAGAAATAAAGTAGATTTAAGACAGATCTAACATAAGATTTCTGAAAACTAGGGTAAAATTGAAAAAACTTGAAAACTTGAAATTTTTGGCCCAAGGATCCTGTGGGATCGACCCAGCGGAGTTTCCAAAGCTGTAGTGAGGATTTCGCCTCACTACAGGAGCAAGAATGGCTCCCTTGTGCTTATAGGGCACAAGGGTAGGTTCCTACTCTTTGAAAACAGGAAAAAAAACGAACTGGAAATAGCATAAACATAACAACAAACTAAACTAAACTAGAGTGAGCAAATGGCTACAACTATAAACTATATTTGAGAGCTAATAACAGAAAATAAAGAGGGAGATGAAGCCCTTGTGAACCCCTCTATAGAAAATGGGCTAGGGTTTTGCCTCCTTGAAACTTGCAAGCAATCTAAGCTATTACAATGGCCAACCTGCAAACAATGTCAACAAATAGAACCTGCAAGTAAAAATAACAGTTAGAAAGCAAAAACAATTAGACAAACATGAAAAGAAATGGTATACCTCACTTGAGTGGGAATGGGCCACCATGCCCTAGCTCATGGGAGCACCTCTCTCTTGGTTGGGAAGCAATGGCTTGATGGGATGGAGATGGAGGAGAGGGAGTGTGGGTGGTTTGAGAGGCAAAGGTCTCAAAGCATCCACAGGAAGCATAACAATAGGCAAGTGAGGAGTGTTTTGAGAGTGACCCCCCACCCTCCTTTTATAGTTTTTCCAAGGGATTTTAGGGTTTTAAGCCCTTGGTCAGGGCTTTATCCCCTTTCGCCCTAACTTTAGCCCCTTTTAGGGTTTTAGCCCCTTTTTGAGGGCTTTAGCTCCTAGGGGGCTATTTTGGGCTCCTTTTTGGGGTTTTTAGCCCTTTTCTTCATCCTTGGGCTCTTTTGGAGGTGTGGGGGTCAAATGGAAGGTCTTATGGAGTGAAATGAGTGTTGTGAGATGGTGTCCTTGGGTGGTGTAGGCCATTGAGAGCTATGTGGGGAATTTTTGGGTTAACATTGTGTGTTTTGATGGTATATTATCCTCAAAATGGTTTAAGACACGTCTCTTTGATGCTCCTACCTTTTATTCGAAAACTAGTTCTTCGATCAGACTGTTTGACATAGTTTGGAGAATTATCACATGAAGTGTTTGTAAAAATGACTGAGTGTTAATTTTATGCTTGTGTATGATAAATAATATTTAAATGTGTGTGATAATTTGAGGATAAATCTTCTTGGTAGTGTTGGGGAGATGTCTACCGAAATTCTAGATCAATTTCCAATTTTTAGCTCCTTCAATGGAATTGTTTTTAGTATATTTGTGACTTTGAATATGAAGTGTTTGAAAAAATTTTAGAATGCGATATAACTATTTATAGTTGTAATTTCATTTTAATTATTCTATGAGTTGTGGATTTAATTATTCTAGTGATTCCTAGAATTACTAGCCAATTCGGATGGGTAGAATTAGCTTGTTTTGTGGATATTTTAATGGAATGCATATGGGTGGAAAGCTACACCCATATGAATGTAATTTATACCCGATATTATTTCCATTATCTACAATAGCCATATATTTCTATTTATTTTTCATTTGGAAATTTCAATTGGAAACTAGGTACATTGCACTGAAATTAGTAAATAGTTTTTGGATTTGAATCTCTGTTTTTTGTAAAAGATGAATGTACATCCATATGATCTATTATTGGTGCTTTAATTGTGTTGTAGAATGCTATTTTCCATATCTATACCTTCACCTCTGTGTGCCTTGGAACTCAGTACGATTGGTTTGATTGAATTCCTGGCAATGTTTATTAATTAGTTGCAGTGATTGAACTTGAAATATCCTTTGTTTATGTATTGAGATCAGATCTGCAAAAGTAATTTATTTTGTTTAACACACATGATTAAATATGTGTATAATGGATGTAGGTTCACTTTTTCGTTCATTGGCATGGTTGTGTGTTGAATTTGTGCAAGACTAGTTGTTAGTATTGAACAACTAGTTAACTAGTTCTTGTGGAATCATTTTCATTATTACTATGTTTAATTAATTGGAAAATGGTAATTAGATTGATTTACATGTTATTACGTGTTAATTATCCATTGGAATTGATAAACAGTGGTTAAGTGATAAACAAATGAAATTATAATAAGTACCATCAATTGTGCACTAAGTGTCGTTAAGTATCATAATCTGAACACTAATTACTAGTTAATCATGATTACGAGTAAATGGCCTTTAGAGGTGGAATTTATGCCTGAATTGGATTGGAATGGATATGTGATGTTGCTAGAATGTGTTAGTAATCATTCTCAGCCCTTGGATCAGATGTTTGAATAATTCTTGAATTTATTTTAATTTATTTGTAATTAAAGGGACTTGGTCATGAAACAAATATTGAAAAATGAATTTTAATATTTGTTTAATTAATCCATTGTGATAAAATTATCTAATTAGCCTTAGAGAGCTAATGATATGTCCCTCAGACCCATTGATATCCCTAGGGGACCTTGCAACCTTCCATGTGGCGCAGTATGGTGGTGCCATGTCAACGTCGTACAAGACTCATGTCACCCTTACATTGGTGCCTTGTGGCACCCCATTTTGCCAATTTTACTTTTTTGTTGAAAGTTCAAAACTGAATAAATTTCACGTCTGGAGTCTGTTTTTCACGAAACATACATTAACGGAAAGCTATCGTCGATATCTATGCAGCCGAAAGATTCCCTTTGCATTTTGAAGACTTTAATTTTGATCGATCTCAAAGATCTTCCTAGATCAAACCTTCCCACTAAGGAACTTTTGGACCACAAAAATTTTGAATAATTCAGAATTCAAGTGAGGACATATTCGTCTGAATTGTCCTGTATCATCTGTCAATTCTTTCTGGAACCTATACATTTGACTCATCATAATAATAATCAACACTGCACTGACATTTTTAAGTACATTAATCCATTTCTCAACCAGATCTACATTCAATATTGTCGGAACTAACCATATAGTGTTGAACAGTAGAAAGCTGAATATCAAAATTGAACATATGAAAGATATTGTACTCATATCATGCTTATCTTTTACCATAGGAACACTATCAACCATAATAGGTGCATTATAGTGAAATGACACTTCCTTTTTATGCTTATGATTCTTTTCTTCCTTACATTGCAAATACATAATTGCCAAATTTCGGCTTGCATTAACAACCCTTTTTAGTTGTTGTATAGTGCCCAATGATCTATCATTTTTAAATGAATGTGAATGTACTATGTACTCAATTCCTTCCTTAAACAAATGATATTGATTATGTTGTCTATATCAGATTGCCTTTTGATCATATAAATAGAGGATACCCAACACAATTCTACATATATCTAGTGGAACCACATCAAATTCAACTTCATATACAAACTTGGACGTTATTGCAAACTTTAGAGCACATTGATTTTTTACTTGTAATCTTTTATCTTTGCATACCCAACCTAATGGATAAGGTTTCTTTTGTGGTTTTATTGTTAATCTCAACTACTTAACTACTTCTTATGAAATTAGATTATCTTGGGATCCACTATCTATGAGTGTGTCGATCTTAGTTTGTTTCGTAATTACCCTTATATGAAACAATGCATTCATTTTTCTATCCTTATAACTGATGTGATATTCAGAAGTAGAAGCACATGAAGAACCAATGTTAGAATCATTACCAATAAAATATTTACATTTCACACCTACGATTGTTATCTTTATTTTGTCCTGAGAATCTGATCCAAGGTCCTCAATGATAATTGTGGCCTTGTGCTTCTCTTTGCAATACTTAAACCACTTCGGCTTCAATTTTGGATGTAGTGCCCAACACTTTGCCTCTTCATGTCTTTTCTTTTGACAATGTGAGCATGTAGGCCTCTCATCACCTTTCCTCATTGTAGTTGTATGCTTAACTTCCCCTTTTGTCTTTCCTTCTTTTGACTAGTTGGATTTAGATGAAGAAAAATCATGAACACTGTTCCATTTGGATTCAATGTGCATAGCTTATACACATACCTCATCAATATTAGTAGGATTAAACATAAGTATTGTATGATGCAAATAACTATGTAATCCTCCAATAAACTTGAGAAGAGTTTCTTGAGTGTAAAGAGGTATACCCAAAATAAAATCTCTCTTTCTGAATTCCTGAGTGTATTCTTGTACATTCTGAACTTTACCTTGCCTTAATTTTTTCCAATACATCATGGCTTGTTGTATGTATCCTAATGGATAAAATTGGTTTTTTAACACATCAATAAATTCATACCAAGAAGAAATAATTTTACGTTTTGCACGAAGGTCTTCCCGTGTCTTACTCTCCCACTAGATGAGTGCAATGCCTCTAAGAAGAAAAGTAGCCAATTGGATCTTTGCTTTATCATCTACAAGCTTGTGAATATTGCAATACACTTAAACATTCCTGATCCAATCATCTATCTTTTATGCGTTAAGTTCACCACTATATGTAGGCAAATCAAACTTAATGCCAAGTTTCAAATAAGATAAATCAGACTTAGCTTTCTCAAGTTGTTTATTTGGATTTGAAGAAGCAGTAATGGATCTTTTAGAAGAAGAAGAAGAAGATGCAGAAGAAGGCTCATAAGGGTCTCCTCCTTTTCCCAAAGCATTATTCTCTGCTTTCTCCTTCTTTGTTTTCTTCTTTTCCAACCTCTCAACTACAAACAATTTTTTACTCTGTCTTCCATCTGATAGAAAGCCTTGTAGAATGCCTTCTCATCTTCTTCTCAGTATTCTTCATCTTTCATTTTCTTTCTGTGATGTACACGTTCAATCTTTGGATTAAATTCCTCAAGCACACCTTCACCTCACTTTAGCTTAATCCTTGTTAACATTCACAAACTCACAATGCAATGGTTAAGCTGCTCTAATACCAAAATTGACCCAAAAATTACAGGATCTTTATAACCATTATTTGCATGTGAAAATTTGTATTCTTAAACTCTTTAAAAAGGATTTAACCAACAAAAATTAGAGAGCACAAATGAAACACATAAATACATAAAAGATATGCAAACCATGAAATTTGTAGACAATAGATGATAACAGAGTTCAGCCCTCTTAGGATACGTCTCCGGGTCCAACTCCAATGATGACTGATCTTATTAGTCTTCAAAAAAATGCTTATACAAGTACAAAATGCCTCCTTCAACTACTACAAAGAGACTTAGGCTCCAACAATGAAGTCCTATCACTCTCCACAATCTCTCAAGAGTGGCTAAAAAACCTCTTACAAAGTGAGAAAATATTACAAAACCTTCAAAGGAAATTTGGTATCATATCACCAAAACTTTAATGCATATTCCAATGTATTTCCATGGAAAATTAAAATGATTTATATAGCCCCAAAACCCATAACTTATCCCCAAATTGAATGGGATTTACAAATATTTGGTTCCAAAGTTAATGGGATACAAATCCATTTAAAAATGGAGGAAATATGGAAAATCTCTATAAAATAATATAATTTTGTTTAAAAATAATGAACAAATCCGAAATATAACATGTATATGGTTTAAAAACCATAATATAATGGAAATTTGTTGAAATAACTAAAATTGGAGGCGTCCTTTTGGATAAAAATCCGATCCAAAACTAATCTAAAAATATTATATTTGGAATCCTTTAACAAGTGAAGTGGATGGTGTAATGGTTAAATTGTTGGCAAAGGGGGAGGAGGTCATGGCTTCAAACCTGTGGTTCTCTCCCCATGATACAAGTCTTTTTGCAATGTTGTTTGGAGGTGGTTTGTTTTTTGTGTGGCATATTATATATCACTTGGCATATAATATGGTTTGTTACGTTGATTCCACGGTGGTTGTTTGGAGGTGGTTTGTTTTTTGTGTGGCATATTATATATCACTTGGCATATAATATGGTTTGTTATGTTGATTCCACGGTGGTTGGAGGTGGTTTGCTTGTTGTGTGGCATATTACATATCACTTGGCATATAATATGGTTTGTTACGTTGATTCCATGGTGGTTGGAGGTGGTTTGTTTTTGCAATGTTGTTTGGAGGTGGTTTGTTTTTTGTGTGGCATATTATATATCACTTGGCATATAATATGGTTTGTTACGTTGATTCCACGGTGGTTGGAGGTGGTTTGTTTTTGCAATGTTGTTTGGAGGTGGTTTGTTTTTTGTGTGGCATATTATATATCACTTGGCATATAATATGGTTTGTTACGTTGATTCCACGGTGGTTGGAGGTGGTTTGTTTGTTGTGTGGCATATTACATATCACTTGGCATATAATATGGTTTGTTACGTTGATTCCACGGTGGTTGGAGGTGGTTTGTTTGTTGTGTGGCATATTACATATCAAAGGTGGTTTGTTTTTTGTGTGGCATGTTACATATCACTTGGCATATAATATTGTTTGTTACGTTGATTCCATGGTGGTTGGAGGTGGTTTGTTTGTTGTGTGGCATATTACATATCACTTGGCATATAATATGGTTTGTTACGTTGATTCCACAGTGGTTGGAGGTGGTTTGTTTGTTGTGTGGCATATTACATATCACTTGGCATATAATATGGTTTGTTATGTCGATTCCACGGTGGTTGGAGGTGGTTTTTTTGTTGTGTGCAATATTACATATCACTTGGCATATAATATGGTTTGTTGTTTGGAGGTGGTTTTTTTGTTGTGTGGCATATTACATATCACTTGGCATATAATATGGTTTGTTATGTTGATTCCATAGTGGTTGTGGTGCATTGGACTATGGTATAGCTTGAATTGGTTATAATAAAATATACATAATGGGGGCCTTGATGTTGGCCATTGGGTCGAGGGCTAAGCCCTCGTCTCTACCTATTTTCAAAACAAACTTTCCAACAAACTTAAATAGAATTTGATTACCATAATAGTTAATAAACAATCACAGGAATATTGGTTAGTTGAAACAATCATGAGAATCTTGGTTAGCTAATACTTGTGGAGACTTTGGTGCTGAAGAGGTCGGGGGTTCAATCCTCCCCGACCCCAAACTTAAATTTTTCAAATTAGTTCAACTCGACTACCAACATGGATGCCACATGGAATTCCCCGATTTTCTTACTTGGATCTTGTCATCAGTCCACCTATCGTGCCATATTCTCAACCTCAGTCACATGTCCTATTATGGAGCTGCCACATCATTCACCTATTAATTGTACCTGCCATCCGTACCTTCCATGTGGAAAAATTTGGCGGTGCCATGTCAGCATTGTACAGGACACATGTCACCCTTACAGTGGTGCCATGTGGGACCCCTTTTTGCAAAATTTTGCAGTGCCATGTTAGCGTTGTAAATGACACATGTCACCCTTACAGTGGTGCCATGTTTTACCGAAAGTTCAAAACTTAATAACTTTCATGTCTGGAGTCAGTTTTGCACGAAAAAAATATTGTCGGAAAGCTCTCGCTGAGATGTACGCAGCTGCAAGATTTTGTATCCGTACATACCATGTGTAAAACTATGGTGGTTCCATGTCAGCATTGTATAGGTCACATGGTGCCTATTTTTGCCAATTTTACTTGTTTTGTTGAAAGTTTAAAACAAAATAACTTTCACGTCCGAAGTCTGTTTTACATGAAACGAATGTTTCCTAAAATCTCTCGCCGAGCTCTACGAAGCTGCAAGATTTTGTTTTCATTTTGAAGAATTTAATTTTGATCGATATCAAAGATCCTCCTGGATCAATTGGTTCAACAAACTGTTAAGATTATATTGTTGTCTCAATTTTGGAAAGCTTACATGGAGGTGAAATGACAGAAAATCAGAGGCATGGTTTAGAGGGTTGTATGGATTATGAACAACAACACAATTATGATGATATGATAGAAAATCATAGGTAGGAATTTGTGGATTGTGTACAACAACCTAGTGATGATGATATTCCTTCTTGTGTAGAGATTTCATCTGATAGGGTGGCACCTCTAAAGTTTGCACTTTAAGAAATTGACTCTAATAGGTTTGCTTCAACCACTCCAAAATATTATGTTGATGGTGGATTTTTTTCTCGGTTTTTTATAAGAAGTTTCATTTAAATGAATTAGCTTCCATGGAGAAGGATTCCTTTATAGAGAGTTGTGACCTGTGCACAACTAAGGATAAGCAAATTCTTGATATGTTACAAAATACTACAATGTTACATAAAACAATTGTGGAGATTTGAGAAAATTCAAGACATCTAATAGAAAGCAAAGAAAAAGTTATTGAAGGTATGTATAAAGAAGTAGATAGAATTTTAGATGATAATAAGAAGGAATATGAGAATTCCATTAAACATATTCAGGATTTTACTAAAGGACATGAAGAGATAATATAGACTCTTCAAGATGAGCTGAAAAAGTGGCATGATGTTTTGAACGTACCACCTATAAAAACTATGGTGGGTTAGGAAGCAAAACTTATGAATGCATTGAATCTCAACTAAGAATTCATTGAATTTTTAAAGGCTCAATTTGTACAGAGTTTCAAAGAAGAGTACAAGAAACATCAAGATAAGATTGAGGAATATAAGAAAATAGTGTAAAAAATGAAGAAAATGATTCGTAACAATGATAAAAAAAATTGAAAGACAAATATATTGAGAGTATTGATGTAAAAGTCTATGCAAAAAAATATAAAAGTGGAGAAGAATCTGAAAGGTATGATAAGCTTGCACACCAATAATCCTTAATGTAGTATCATAGGTCATTACAAATGCGAGAGAATAAAATGCAGGATTCTATTGCAACAATACAATCTAGTGGAAAAGACAAAAAACAATTACTTAAGTTTAATTCCACCTTAAAAATGTGAGAGAATACCTTGATGGATATTATTGCAGCAATGAAGGTTGGAGGTGATAATTTCATCCCAACAACGATGTTGGAACCATTGAAGAAGGAGGTATCTCAAAAATATGTCAAGATTAAAGAGCTTAAGCAGACAATATTGGAGAAAATGTGAATACAAAATTCAGGATGCGAAAGTGAGATAAAAGAACTAAAATATCAAATTATCGCTTTGTAGATGCCCATTCTTCAATGAGTGTCACTTTTGGATACTTTGTATGATGTAGATTTGAGGGAACAACAGTTGGAGATAGAGATACATCATCTTAAGAGACAATTATCTCAAGTTGAATATGAACTGGAAAATACAAAGGATAAGTTTGAGAAATAACAAAAGGAAATTAAGGAGAAGTATAAGAAAAATGTGGATAGCTTGAAGAAGTTGATGAAGCAAATAACCAGAGATCCAATGTGCAATTTTATATGAAGAAATCCAAATAACTAGAAGAAAAATTACGTGCTTTTGCTGCAACTTCTAAAGACTAAAACCTTCTATAGTTAGGCAAGACAGACTCTACCCACTTGTCTTCTTTTCAAGAGGAGGGTTTGTAGAAACCTCCCAAGCAACATAGAGATCACGAATAGAATTTTGCTTGTAATATTTGTTTCCTTTGTAAAACATTTGTAGGTTTAATATATATGTTGGTGGACACACCAGGTACACTAAGAGGGGGGGGGGTGAATTAGTGTGCACAACTTTTAATACTTTTTCAATTTTAACAATCAACCATTTATTCAATATTATGCATTATCACATTATCATTATATCATCATCATATCATCATCACATAAGAAGCATAACATGATACACAGTACACCATATTTTACATGGAAACCCAAGTCTCGGAGGAAAAACCACAGAATCCTTATAATAGTATTTTTCCAACAACAACTAGAAGGAGGCAACAACCCCCTTATTAAAATGAATTCAATTCTCCAGCTACAACTGGAAGGAGGATACAACCCCCTAATTTACAAGCTACAACCTGAAGGAAGCTCCAACTCCCTAGTTCTTTGGATGCAACCGGAAGGAGGCTACAATCCCCTTTCCTTGGCCCATCCTGCCACCCCGATATGAATATATAAATTGTTGAACCACGACCGCACTGATCCTATAGACCTGCTAATCAACACCTATACTACACTGCACAATTTGTACCATACTCCACAACAACTGCCACTATTAACCAATGTTCATCATATGATCACTACTCATCAACTGACCATTGTTCACTGCACCACAACTGTACCACACTGCTAATCAACCTGTACAATAAACATGTCCAATTAAGCTATGCCAATCAATATGTTTCTCACATCATCTGGCTCAGTCAATCTAAGTTTTCACACCAAAATCAGTCCACCTCGTTCAAACCAACTGGTCATACAACTCAACCAATCTGAGTCAAACCAACTGCACATAAGGAAACTTGTGTCAATCTTTCTCAACTAAACCAAACAGTACCAAGCTCCTTGTGTGCCTGTTCCAGACCAATCATATACTTGTGTTAATCTAATCAATTTCTCTGCTAGTCAAAAAACCCTACTTACTTAGCCTATTTCATCAAGTAAGAGACACATTTGAGCAACCAAGGGAATTCACATACGGTCAACCAAAATTTGTCCAAACACACTCAACTATGATGACACCACAACCAACCTCAATCAAAGTCAAGAAATACTTGACAATTAAACATGATCAACCTCAACCAACTAACCTCAGCCAAGAAGATAAGACTTAACCAACTATGTCAAACTCAACCAGTCTCGTAAACTCTTAGACACAAAAGGATTTTTCACTCAGACACTCAAATCAAGTCAACAAATCAAGCAAATATCAATCAAATAGTCACTTACAATACTTTCAAAGGTTGTCATTAACAGTCAATAACAGTCTAGCTCCACTTAGGTCAAAGAAACAATGATCAACACTTGTCAAACTAGTTTTCAAGGAAAACACTTAGGATGATCAAATAAATCACTCACAATATCTATTACTTACATGTCAACTTCTCATTCAATACTACACTATACAACAGTCAAGATACACACCAAAGTCTATGTTGAGCCTCATTTTGTTATCATTTTTGGCGTTAAAATAACACATTTAAATGCATATTTTATTATCTTTCATGTATTTTATGTCATGCAGGTCGTTATTCAGCACAAGGTAAGAACAAATTTAATGTTTATTCAACTTTGGTTATTAATATCATTTTTATGATTTTACTAACTCAAATCTATATTATTTAAAGCATATTTAATATATTAATTGATTTACATATTTGTTTGCAGGTTATGTAATATGATTGGGTGAATTTATAAATAAAACGCATTCAGCTTGCCATTCATCTCGATCTACACAATCGCCATCCAGCTCATCATGTAGCTCGTCGTCCAGCTCATTAATTAGGCTGCGCGCTGTCCATAAACGATTTCAGGCATTAAACGTTGAAGCAATCTACAAACCATTATGTTGACCACATGCCCAGGTGATATGATAATCAACAATCTAGAAGGATCGTGGGTGCATTAATTTCTCCATTATGTTTTCACTACTCATGCATTCAAAGGAGGGAACGTTCTAGAGGATTGTCGTTGTCACGATGATGTTGCTTATTACCTCATCATCCAGCTTGTTGTGCAAATTTCGTTGGTGGTTTTCCATTTTTCCCAAGATTAACGCTCAGTGTATCCATCTCACAATGCAGCTAGTTGTTCAGCCTTTCGTCCCGATCGCCTATCGACCTGCGCACTGTAAAATATAAAACAACTTGCAAATAAATTGTTATCGACGTGCCTAGGTAATAAAGCCGTGTTATGGATAGCACAATGGCTCGCAATTTCCTTCGCTTTCCACCACTCCACCAGTCACGTGGAAAGAGGAGTAGTTACACCACCACGACGCCCTGTTCATGTTGAAGAGAAGCCTGCATGCCACGTTCACAATGAAGAAAATCAGATTTACACCAAAGAAGGGATATACCTATGTGTTGGCATGTAAACTATTATTTCCTTTTATGATTGACTAAATTTAGAAGAGAAGTCGACCACTAAAGGGTCGACTTGCTCAACCTCTTGAAAACAATGTGTATATAAACACCTTCATACAGAGAGATAAGGGATTGATCAATTCATTAGATAGATAGTTGGTTTGCTTCGAAGGAAGGATAGTGTAACTATGTTCCTTCTGTTTAATAAGAACTCTACGCTTTGTTGTTTATGACTGCGTGTGCAAGCATTCGTCAGGCATTATCCATGATTGTTGAGAGGCTCCCTTGACAATCTGTGGTTTCTATTTTTGTACGAGTTTTTGTTATCTCATCTTTACAGATAAGTAGTTTTATTTCTAATTTGTTTAGGTAGTTAAGTTTCTGCAATCATTTATTTCTCTGTTTCCTGTAGCATGTATTTGTTGTAGTTAATGAAATTCATACTATGTTGTTAATGTAGTTTTTGTTTATAAATGGTCGGTCACGTATAGTTTGCTTTCAGGTTTGCTTTTAATCCTTTCATTTTTAGCTTATTGTTCAATTTTATTTGCAAGCATATAAAATAGGTTGTTTTTATCAATTTAGATAGAATTTAAATAAGCACATAGAATAGGTTGTTTTCATCAATTTAGATAGATTAAGTTCTGTTTATTCCTGTTATATGTTTATGTAATTTAAATTCCAGTTTATTTATTAATATGCAATGATTTTCTTATTTCCATGTATTTGTCTTTGTTTATTTCACTGTTAAAAACAATGATTAATTAGGTTTAAATCCTGTCTATTATGCATCTTGCTTTCATATGCACAAAATCAGCTGTTGATTAAATCATTTAGGTCTGTTTTTATCATTTTATGTATACAGCCTCTCATTCGGACTGTGTGTCTGGACTGTCATTCAGACCTTCCTTCTAGATTGATGTCCAGCCTTCCATCCAACCTTTACTGCTCTTAGTTTATTTATAAACCTGTTTTCAGTTTTGTTTCTTTGGATTTTTTATTATGCTCTAATTGTAGTCATTAGGTAATAATTATGTTTTTATTTGAGCCGTAGATTAGATTGTTTTAAAGTATTTACTAAGTTTTATTTTTAATCTTCTCTGTCCAACTCATGCTTTGAATTATGCATTGTGATTTTGTTCTTTTTAATTTTCGATTTTCTTCTTTAATACTGTTGTAATGTTTTGAAATTATGTTTGATTTATTTCTTTGTATATGGATTTGTAGGGTTAGGTGTGTGAATTGCTAGTATACTAGTATCTTGTCAATTTATCATAGTAATAAGACCTATTCCTTTCACTTTGTGATTATTGAAAAGTCTTGTAGAAAAGAACTTAAAATCATCTTTATTAAGTTTTCTACTTGCTTTTTATTTAATCATCTTTATTAAGTTTTCTACTTGCTTTCTATTTAGTTTTCTTTATTGAGTTTTCTACTTGCTTTTCTTTATTCAGTTTTCCATTTACTTATTAGTTCAATCTTCCTTGAACACCAACTTTTCAAGTAGTAGTTGATAATATATTTTTCAGTCATAAATTATTTGTTTATAATTATCTAGTTGTTGTGACTGTATTTCCTTTCTGTGAATAGTTAGCTATTGAAGTTATTTAATAGGTTTTGTTATATTCTCATTTGTTAGTTGAAATAATATAGTATGACATTATCCTAGTCTGATGTTTGGTTTTAGTTCATCCATATTACTAATTTAGGAGTTTGACTCAGTTTTTCATTTTGAAGATTTTTCAATCTTCTGCTTATTTAAGTATTTCTACAACGCCCTAGGAACCCCTCTACCTTCGCATATATTTTGTAGAAAGTCTAAGACTACCAACCTCCTGTCGATAATTAAATATTAGGTGTATTTAAGATAGTAGAACACATCCAGATATTTTGGTATTAATCTAGTCGAGATAACACCCAACATTTTGGCGCCGTTGCCAGGGAGTTATTCTTTAAGGTAAAAAAAGAAGAATTTTCTTATGAAGTTTAGTGATAGGTTGGTGGCAGGGGAGTGGTAAGATGAGAGGTAAGAAACTACTCATCTATTATAACAGGCGCCCCCAAACCCAGTAGTAGCAGCAGTCTAGGTTTTTTTTTTAGTTTTTCATGTACAAAGTCTAGATAGGTAAGGATAGATAGGTTGCCTTTACATTACACAGCAAGGGGAAGGGGAAATGGTAAGACGCAAATATGAACTCACTACGGAATTTCCATAGTGTGACAACCTGACACATCCACTTTAGTGGGTCTCCCCAAAGCCTTGTTGTTTCTTTTCGCACAAGCATGTTTACTTTACGCAAAGTTTGATTTATTTCCCTTAAGGATACTTTTATTTTCGCAAACATAGATAGTTTACTTTTTCATAAGTTCAATATGATGTACACGTGCCTTTAGGTAATTTACTTTCATATAATTTACTTGAGTTCAAGTGTAGGACTTATTTTACAATTAAACCACTTAGTGGTGTTGTAAGTACCACCCATCCTGCTAACAAAATGACATGAACATTTGAAAGAGGAACCCCAATATAATATATGAATAGTTATTTATGTTGTGGGAAGATATGGTAGGAAAGAAGGATGAAGAATTTGTTACCTTTGAATTCTCTATTAGAGATCCAGGAGGAATGGCACAAATACAATACATTCCCCCATCCATTTTTTCAAATTTTCACAGACTAGAGAATTAAGAACCCAATGAATTTTTATTTCAATTGGAAATTCTTTGTAGAGTATATAATGTTCAAAATCTGAATTTTTTCCCTCTTACTTTGAGAGGGGCAACCCTCCGATGGTTCATGAGCTTAGGTGGGAATTGCATTCAAACTTGGGAAGACATGAAACATATGTTCTTGAAAAGATACCAAGAGTATTACAGGGTTAACGAGGACATCTTTGAAATAACACAGGGAGAAGAAGAAACTTTGGAAAACTATGTCAAAAAACGTTTTCAATACAACCTTCAAAGATCAAAATTAAGACAGTCAGGGAAAAATACTTTAAAAAAACTTTTACTCAAATATTTAGAAATTTTAAATCTGATGGGAACAGGTAATGTATCTCAGTTATCATATGATAATGTTTGTGAATTATGTATAAGGTATTCAAGATTAGTAAGAATACACCCTCTTTTCAACCTTATCTTAACCCCTTTCAACCTTGTTCACAAATATTTTCTATCCCATCTGATGATCATAGGGATACTTTCTCTTATGATGTAACACTTCCTGTTCTACAAGATTTTCAACAAATTTTTTAGGCAGGATCAATCACACAAGCTAATCAATTACCCCTGCCATAATTACCTTCTCATAAACCTCCTCTATGCCTTACGCATATTCCTATTTAGTCTAGTCCACCTTCTAACAACAATAAAGCAGTACAATATGCTTACAATGTTGAACTACAACATTTTATCTACCTTACCTAACTCAACAACATTATTGCAAGAAATTCATACGAGAATTGGAAAGGTTATAGATTAAGGGATTGTAAAGATTACGGAAGAAAGCAAATTTCTGTTTGGCCTTTTTCACAAGAAGATAAGACAAACCTGGAATGCCTCTCATTCGATGAGGAAGGGACATTAGAACCTGAATATTTCCTATCATTAAACTCAGATTCTGTACGCATTCTAGAGTTTAATGAAAGATCTCGTGACATAACAAATGAAGAAGAAAACATAGAATACATAAGTCACATTGAAATATGGTTCCAAGAGGGAACTAAGCCACAGTACCATCCTCTTCTTCAATGTTTATTACTGCTAAATCAAACAGCTCAATTGATTCTTCATATCCCGGTAATTATTATAATATTTTTCTTATATGTGGATAAAGGTATATTTATAATTTTGCTTCGAACATGGTTACATTGGAAGAATTCATATACTTGAATTGTTTTCTTCCTTTCTTTTAGTAGAATAGGATATTTTGTAAATATGTTTTTATTTTATCAAATAAATAAGAGTCATTTCTAATAAATTGTTTGCAGGAGACTCTTTTCTTTTATGAATAAATATGAATCATCTAACAAATGGTTTTGCAGCCTGATTATAAGAATTTTATCTATGAGCAGCGCATGGAATATTATCTGAAAGACAATTTACAATTGTAAGTTATCTTAAACCTTTGCAGCTCATAGTGATAATTAAAAACAATTCTATGTACATCATTTTTAGTTGTTCCTTTTATGATTTAGATAGTTTTTGGGTATTTTGATTCAGACATGTATATTTCTGATTTTCTATTTTAAACAGTTGTGTGATAAGACTTACTCTCATTATTCGAATCTTATCTTATACCTCTAGATTACTAGTTCATTCTATCCATATTATCAAAAATTGTCTCTTGAGTATCTTTGTGTGATAACTCGATAGTAGGTGGAATTTTTTCCTATGGGGAACATTATTTATCTTTCACGAAGAAGAAGGGTTATAAGGTTAGAGAACAACTTTAAGTTATTCTCTTTTGACATGATTTATGATTAAGGCCATTATGAGAATTACTTATAAGTGTTTTACAAAATTGAATTATGTGTTTTAGCAGGGCTTAGCACGCTCTAGTACCAATCAACTTCCATTTACTTAATATCATTATACAAGGCAAACCCGCCGGGGTACTGAACAGGTCTACCGGAAGTGGGTCAATGCTAAGTGAAAACTTACAACAAGGAAGCTCGATAAATGCAAGTAAGCTCATCAGGGTACTGAACAGGCTCGCTGGCAGTGGGACTATGCTTGTGTGGTACCAAGATAAACCCGCCGAGGAAATGAAGAAGCCTGCAGGCAGCGGGGCTATGTCAGGTCAAAGAGATCTGGTTAATGCACTAATATGCACATGATTCGGAGAATGATGATAAATATGAAGAAAATTTTTCAAATTTTATTTTAAGGCCAATTGTTTTTAATGTCATTTGAGAATCATTGTAAGTTGGAATTGGACCTAGCCATGTAATTCAATACATACCTAGGATGCCATTATCTTAGAAATGGGACCCATAGCTATAAAATCTCACACACTCCCAGGTAAACTCAAAATATCTTATGATGACAAGATATCTTTTAAATAAGGCATGGATAACTAGTTTTTACTCTGTATGCTTTCAGGTATTTTATCAACATTTAAGTGGTCTTTCTCAGCCATGTTATTTTTCATGAATATACATATCTAAATAATTTCCATTTACTAGTTAGTTTTTTTTTCTTTTTACGAAATAATAAAACAACATGATAAGACTCTTTTTAAGGAACAATTGAATCTTCTTTCTCATGGCTTGAGGACACGCCATACCTTTGGTTTGGGGGAAGGAGGATTAGAAAAATTAGACTATTGTTTTTTATTTATTTATGATAGATCTATTTTCTCTGACAAAAAATGATAAGTGTTTTTTAGGATAAATTAGCCATGGAACTTGGTTATAGCATGAAGTATATTTTTACAGAAGATCAATATGGAGGACTATATTAAGATCGAAGGATAATCCAAATCAAATATCACATGACGATCTCAACTTGGTGATATTATAGCACTAAATTTTACTAACCAAATTTTGTTTCTGCAAATAGTTTTTACCTCCATGAGAATGCTTTGACCTTAAAAGTTTTTTAGTTATCATTTCACTGTTAGTAACCCTATCCTTTTACCCAATCATGCATATAAACTATCAAATGATTAATTTTATACCATATGTTCAACTTGTCCAAATTTTTACTTTGGACATGGTTGAACTAATTATAAACTTTATGAACTCATTCATTCATGCATATGCCTGTTGCTGGCTTATATTTTAAAAGTTCGCTTTGATAGTGTGGTCTCTTATCTTTTTCTTTGCTCAATCGGACCTGGCATTTCTCCGATTTTGGGGAACGTTGAGCCTCATTTTGTTATCATTTTTGGCATTAAAATAACACATTTAAATGCATATTTTATTATCTTCCATGTATTTTATGTCATGGAGGTCATTATTCAGCACAAGGTAAGAACAAATTTAATGTTTATTCAACTTTGGTTATTAATATCATTTTTATGATTTTATTAACTCAAATCTATATTATTTAAAGCATAATTAATATATTAATTGATTTACATATTTGTTTGCAGGTTATGTAGTATGATTGGGTGAATTTATAAATAAAACACATTCAGCTTGCCATTCGGCCCGATTTGCGCAATCGTTGTCCAACTCATCACGCAGCTCGCCGTCCAGCTCGTTAATCAGGCTGCGCATTGTCCATAACCGATTTCAGGCATTAAACGTTGAAGCAATCTGCAAACCATTCTGTTGACCACATGCCCAAGTGATAGCATAATCAGCAATCTAGAAGGATCGCGGGTGCATTAATTTCTCCATTATGTTTTCACTACTCAAGCATTCAGAGGAGGGAATGTTCTAGAGGATCGTCGATGTCACGATGATGTTTCTTATTACCTTTTCATCCAGCCCATTGTGCAAAATTCATTGGTGGTTTTCCATGTTGCCCAATATTAACGCTCAGTGTATCCATCTCACAATGCAGCTAGTTGTTCAGCCTTCCGTCCAGATCGCCTATCAGCCTGCGCACTGTAAAATATAAAACAACCTGTAAATAAATTGTTATCGACGTGCCTGGGTAATAAAGTCGTGTTATGGATAGCACAACGACTCGCAATTTCCTTCGCTTTCCACCACTCCACTAGTCACGTGGAAAGAGGAGTAGTTACACCACCACGACGCCTTGTTCACGCTGAAGAGAAGCATGCATGCCACGTTCACAATGAAGAAAACTAGATTTACACCAAAGAAGGGATATGCCTATGTGCTAGCCTGCAAAAAATTATTGCCTTTTATGATTGACTAAATTTAGAAGAGCACTCGACCACTAAAGGGTCGACTTGCTCAACCTCTTGAAAATAGTGTGTATATAAACACCTCCATACAGAGAGATAGGGGATTGATCAATCCATTAGATACTATAGTTAGTTTGCTTCGAAGGAAGGATATTGTAACTATGTTCCTTCGGTTTAATAAGAACTCTACGCTTTGTTGTTTATGACTGCGTGTGCAAGAATTCACCAGGCATTATCCATGATTGCTGAGAGGGCCCCTTGACAATCTGTGGTTTCTATTTTCGTACGAGTTTTTTTTATCTCATCCTTACAGATAAGTAGTTTTATTTCTGCTTTGTTTAGGTAGTTAAGTTTTTTCAATCATTTATTTCTCTGTTTCCCGTAGCATGTATTTGTTGTAGTTAATGAAATTCATACTATGTTGTTAATGTAGTTTTTGTTTATAAATGGTTGGTCACGTATAGTTTGTTTTCAGGTTTGCTTTTAATCCTTTCATTTTTAGCTTATTGTTCAGTTTTATTTGCAAGCATATAGAATAGGTTGTTTTTATCAATTTAGATAGAATTTAAATAAGCACATAGAATAGGTTGTTTTCATCAATTTAGATCGATTAAGTTCTATTTATTCCTGTTAGAAGTTTATGTAATTTTTTGTTTATTAATATGCAATGATTTTTTTATTTTCATTTATTTGTCTTTGTTTATTTCAGTGTTAAAAACAATGATTAATTAAGTTTAAATCCTGTCTATTACGCATCTTGCTTTCATATGCACAAAATCAACTAATGATTAAATCATTTAGGTATGTTTTTATCATTTTCTGTATACAGCCTCTCATTCGGACTGTGTGTTTGGATTGTCATTCGGACCTTCCTTCCAGATTGTTGTCCAGCCTTCCATCCGACCTTTAGTGTTCTTAGTTTATTTTTAAACCTATTTTCAGTTTTGTTTCTTTGGCTTTTTTATTATGCTCTGATTGTAGTCATTAGGCAATAATTATGTTTTTATTTGATCCATAGATTAGATTGTTTTAAAGTATTTACTAAGTTTTATTTTTAATCTTCTCTTTCCAACTCATGCTTTGAATTATGCATTGTGATTTTGTTCTTTTTAATTTCCGATTTTCTTCTTTAACACTGTTGTAATGTTTTAAAATTATGTTTGATTTATTTCTTTGTATATGGATTTGTAGGGTTAGGTGTGTGAATTGCTAGTATACTAGTATCTTGTCAATTTATCATAGTAATAAGACCTATTCCTTTCACTTTGTGATTATTGAAAAGTCTTGTAGAAAAGAACTTAAAATAATCTTTATTAAGTTTTCTACTTGCTTTTTATTTAATCATCTTTATTAAGTTCTCTACTTGATTTTTATTTAATCATCTTTATTAAGTTTTCTACTTGCTTTCTATTTAGTTTTCTTTATTAAATTTTCTACTTGCTTTTCTTTATTCGGTTTTCCATTCACTTATTAGTTCAATCTTCATTGAACCCCAGCTTTTTAAGTAGTTGTTGATAATATATTTTTCAGTCAAAAATAATTTGTTTATAAATTATCTAGTTGTTGTGACTGTATTTCCTTTTTGTGAATAGTTAGCTCTTGAAGTTATTTAATAGGTTTTGTTATATTCTCATTTGTTAGCTGAAATAACATAGTATGATATTATCCTAGCCTGATGTTTTGTTTTAGTTCAGCCATATTACTAATTTAGGAGTTTGACTCGATTTTTCATTTTGAAGATTTTTCAATCTTCTGTTTATTTAAGTATTTCTACAACACCCTAGGAACCCCTCTACCTTCACATATATTTTGTAGCAACTCTAATCCTACCAACCCCTGTCGATAATTAAATATTAGGTGTATTTAAGATAGTAGAACACATCTAGATATTTTTGTATTAATCTAGTCGAGATAGCACCCAACATTTTGGTGTCGTTGCCGAGGAGTTGTTCTGTAAGGTAGAAAAAAATAGAATTTTCTTATGAAGTTTAGTGATAAGTTGGTGGTAGGGGAGTGGTAAGACAAGAGGTAAGAACCTGTGCATCTGTTATAATAAGCGCCCTCAAACCCAGCAGTAGCAGTAGTCTAGGTTTTCTTTTAAGTTTTTCATGTACAAATTCTAGATAGGTAAGGATAGATAGGTTACCATTACATTGCATAGCAAGGGGAAGGGGAAACAATAAGATGCAAAGATGACATCACTATGGAATTTCCATAGTGTAACAGCTTGATGCATTCACTTTAGTGGGTCTCCCCAAAGCCTTGTTGTTCCTTTTTTGCACAAGCATGTTTACTTTAAGCAAAGTTTGATTTATTTCCCTTAAGCGTACTTTTCTTTTCGCAGACATAGATAGTTTACTTTTTCATAAGTCCAATATGATGTACGCGTTCCTTTAGGTAGTTTACTTTCGTATAATTTACTCAAGTTCAAGTGTAGGACTTATTTTACAATTAAATCACTTAGTGGTGTTGTAAGTACCACCCATCCCGCTAACAAACTGATAGGAACATTTGAAAGAGGAACCGCAATATAATATATGAATATTTATTTATGTCATGGGAAGATATGGTAGGAAAGAATGATGAAGAATTTGTTACCTTTGAATTCCCTATTAGAGATCCAGGAGGAATGGCACAAATACAGTGTGTTCCCCCATCCATTTTTCCAAATTTTCACGGACTAGAGAATGAAGACCCCGATGAATTTTTATTTCAATTGGAAATGCTTTGTAGAGCATATAATGTTCAAAATCTGAATTTTCTCCCTCTTACTTTGAGAGGGGCAGCCCTCTGATGGTTCATGAGCTTAGGTGGGAATTGCATTCAAACTTGGGAAGACATGAAACATATGTTCTTAAAAAGATACCAAGAGTATTACAGGGTTAATGAGGACATCTTTGAAATAACACAAGGAGAAGAAGAGACTTTGGAAAACTATATCGAACGCTTTCAATACAACCTTCAGAGATCAAGATTAAGACAGTCAGGGAAAATTACTTTAAAAAAACTATTACTCAAAGGCATAAAAAGTGAATATTTAGAAATTTTAAATCTGTTGGGAACATGTGATGTAGCTTAGTCATCATATGATAATGTTTGTGAATTATGTAGAAGGTATACAAGAGGAAAATTCAAGATTAGTAAGAATACACTCTCTTTTTAGCCTTAACTTAACCCCTGTCAACCTTGTTCACAAATCTTTTCCGTCCCATCTGATGATCATAGGGATACTTTCTCTTATGATGCAACACTTCTTGTTCTACAAGATTTTCAACAAATTTTTTAGGCAGGATCAATCACACAAGCTAATCAATTACCCCTGCCACAATTACCTTCTCATAAACCTCCTCTACGCCTTACGCATATTCTTGTTCAGTCCAGTCCACCTTCTAACAACAATAAAGCAGTACAATATGCTTACAATGTTGAACTACAAAATTTATCTACCTTACCTACCTCACCAACATTATTACAAGAAATTCATACGCGATTTGGAGAGGTTATAGATCAAGGGATTGTAAATATTACGGAAGAAAGCAAAGTTTCTATTTGGCCTTTTTCACAAGAATATAAGATAAGCCTAGAATGTCTCTAATTCGATGAGGAAGGGACATTAGAACCTGAATATTCCCTATCATTAAACTCAAATTTTGTACGCATTCTAGAGTTTAATGAAAGATCTCGTGACATAACAAATGAAGAAGAAAACATAGAATACATAAGTTACATTGAAATATGGTTCCAAGAGGGAACTAAGCCATGGTACCATCCTCTTCTTCAATGTTTATTACTACTAAATCAAACAGTTTGATTGATTCTTCATATCCTGGTAATTATTATAATATTTTTCTTATATGTGGATAAAGGTATATTTATAATTTTGCTTCGAACATGGTTACATTGGAAGAATTCAAATACTTGAATTGTTTTCATAGGAATGTAGACCATTAAAATCATATCAAAATATCACCCAAAAGCATATAACATCAGATAAATCCTCAACACAAATCAGATATAGAACTCCATTGAAATAGGAAGCCAACACATGGAAACTAGTCACACCATAGATTGGAAATGTGGACATTTTGCATATGAATTTCTGCTAATTTCGACTTACAGAGAGGATGGGAGACATTTTACAGATCCATAAATCATTCACCCATGCTTGGGCATCAACTGGACTCAAAAAGGTGCAAACACCATTCACCCAAGTGTGTCGTCATAGAGAAACATGGAAATATTGCAGTAGGGTTTGAGAGAATAGGAGGAGAGATGGGCCACGAACAGTAGCAACCTCCTATATGAAATAAGAACACTCCATTAATATCGAAATTATAGGTCAGGGTGGCCTATAACACATCGAATTTGGATGAGAATCCTACTCTCTCAAAATTGACTCACTAGCAGGGCAAGTGAGCACTCATCGTGCAATGGACAAGCTAGTGCTTTCCAAAATGCCAAAGGCAAACTATCAAATGATAAAAATCCATTCTCATTCATTATGAAATATTTTTATAACCCTCCTAAGGTCCTCCAAGATTGAATTCCCTCCCATAGGCTTCCTCCAACTCATCTTTGATGTTTAGTAACCTCCATGACAATTGCCCTTCTCCTAATCCCTTCATCTTCCTCCAAATTCAAATTTTTGCTACCAAACCCCAAGTGCGCCCTCTTGGAGGCTATTTTTAGCCCTGACATGTCATATTGTCATAATTATGCAATTAGGTCTGATTTTTCATAGTTTCTTCCATCATTGTTGTCATAAAGCATAGGGAACCTCTCTCCAAGTGGAACCTAGTTTCTTCCTAGTCTCTTCCTCTTCCTTGGCGAGTTACTCCTCTTCACCTATTCGTGTCACATCCCTGACCCTCTGACCGGTGAAGAGGACGTGACCCAAGCTTTAACCACATGGCTAAGAGCCCATGAACATGTACATGCATAAAAATTGCATAAACAGAATGCTACAGGGAAATGCATTACAGTGAAACATGCACAAATGCCATTGTTTGTCATACACAGATGCATTCATTTGTCATACACAGCGGAAACAACATACATTTCTACAAGCATTCATTCAACATGTTCATCATAATAATTAACAGTAATTATGATTGTGGAAGTAAAAATGGACAAGATCACTTATCTTATGAAAACTTCGCTTCGCAACCAGCTACGTCGCTGCAACGTTCCACCCAACCATAGGCCAACGTGCTCCTTAATCTCTCAGCAACACTGCCACCCCCGAGATGGGCATGATTATCCAAGGAATAAGGGAACAAGCAAGCTTACACATAGCCAAGGGTACACACAACACAGCCAAGCCAACACAGTTGGGTTTATTAGGCCATTAACAAGACAACCAAGCCAACATGGTCAGGTTTATCAGGCCATTAAGGAGTTGGGAAAGGCTAATTGCTAAGCTGGTGAGCTCATTGCATGGCCAAGAACACCTACACCAGAACTAACCTGACTTCTAAAACACCCACACACACCCAACAAAAGGAATCAGTCCCTTCTCTGCTACACAGTCCCTCAGGCCTTGCATTCCCTTCCAGTGCTATTCAGGGGTTGTGGAGAAGAAATCCAACCCTCTAGCTCTGTCTGTGTGGTTTCCAGCCACCAGGTTTATCAAGCAAATCAAGCCCCCATCCCTGCTCCCAATACAGTCCGAAGACCAACCATTGCACTCATGCAATCAAACAGCTGTTATAACTCAATAGGGAATACGATTCCTGGGTTTTTCTTGGACCTATCGTGGCCAAAACGATTCCCAGCGAATTACAACAGTTCCCAAACGCAACAGCAAACACAATTCCAACAAGGGGAAATCAGCAATCCATCCATAAGGGAATGAAGCAAGCGGAAAAAGGAATTACACAGACCACAACACAGTCCCTGAGCGTAAAATGGCTTCTACAGGAAATATTGTGGGTGACAGTCGCTGAACGGCTCCCAGCTAGCTCTGCGAGTAACAACAACGGAAAAACACAGCGCGTGAGAGAAAATCCACACCCAATTCTAAATATGGGTTAACACAGTCGATTCCTTCGTGAGGAAAAATGTGAATGGAAGTGGAAACGACTTCTCTCTCTCTCCTGACTACTTGAGACCAAGCTGAAAATAAGTCTGTACGTGGGAATAAGAATAGACCACGGTCCCTACGTGGAGATTAGCAGCTCTACCTTTGTGCGTGGATGAACAGACAACAGAGAGGACGCGAAGTGGAAGTGCGTGAGTGTTCAGCACAGGCCTGGAGAGAACAATGTCTGTGTGAGTGAGGGCGGTGGTTTTGGCCATTGTGAAGTCAACCATGGTTGGAGTGTGCGTGTGGGTGAGGACTAACAGTCCTGCCACCCCACTCCCAAAGACCATAACTTCCTCAAACACCAGCAGCCATTCTTAATGAAAGTGGTTGGGATAAAAATAAGGTAAGAAGACACATGGATTTTCACCCCATTGGCCAAGGTTTGACAAATTCCCCCACATCCTTATCCTTGTGAAAATCATGCCCCTTTCGATTTAGTTGCCGCGATCGTAGCTGGTCAGGTTATTTAATTAAAGATGCATATTTACATGATGCTAGACTCAAAATGTATGCCGCATGCCCCGATATACCATCGATGACAATTTAATCCGAAACATAGCATAACCAATCAATGGTGGGGCCTTGGCCTTGAGCTCCTCACCATGATTATTACAATATATACATCATGTACATCTAATACAACGGGCTCAAAACTGGGGTGTTACAATTCGAATCCTTGGGCTCATGCCATGTTACTCAACACCTCTTCACCCTCCAAGAACGTTCCATTACTCATAATTTCAAATTTGGGGTTAAGTCATGACATGTGTAAGGAAGAATCTAGCCACCCAAGGTCTCCATGAGCCTCCAAATGTCCTCATGAAGCAATGCCACTTTATTTTCTCCATATTTATTATTTGTATGACCCAATTTAATGTAAAAATGACAAGCTAAGTTTCTCTTAGGTCTCATAGCTCCCTTATTGCAATATTTAATGCCTCCTCCCCAACCTAGGGAACTAGTAGGTGGGTGAAACATTGCTAACTAGCAGTCTCATTGGGATGGGGACATGCCAAATAGTGCAAATCATGCTAGAGGGCACTTTTGGTAGAACAATAACTCCACCATCAGAGATTTTTTGGACAATCTGGTCATAAGGTTAGATGCACAAACCAACATTCTCCATGCCTATAGTATCAAATGATTTTTATCATTTGAAACACTAAGAGCTAGCGTGCATTTATCTAGAGCCAGTTTGACTAATTTTCCAAAACAATCAAATTCTTGCACTTAGCCAAATTGCCATACTCTTACACAATGTCATTTGTAAAGCTTATGGTATATGGATGATAAAAAAAAAATCTTGAACTCAAGGAACTGTCATATTGTGTACCAAATAAGATAATACAAAATCATAATTTATATGAAAACAAATGTTTTCTAGCATAATCAAACATTAAAAGGTATTTCTTACAAAATGTCAAAATAGCGCCCTACAAATTGGAACGGTGTGCATTTTACTGGAATGGTGCAGATCATGCAAGAGGGAACTTTTGGCAGACCAATAACTCCACCCTCATAGACTGTTTTGACAATCTAATCATATGGTTAGATGAACAAACCAACAATCTCCATGCCTATAGTCTTAGATGATTTTTAGCATTAAACACTCAGAGCTGGCATGCATTTTCCTAGATCCACTTTGATTAATTTTCCAACACTTAGTCAAATTTCCATACTCTTACACAATTTCAACCTCATCACACATGCCACATCATTATACATGTCATACTTCATGCATGCCATATAATCAAAACAGAAAAAATGAAGTGAATAATTCTCTGAGTGACTTAATAAAGTGTAACCAACACACCATGCACCCTAGATTAGATGAAGCACCCCCAAGAAAATCTCTACAAAGTGAAATCCAAAAGACTAAACACAATGGTGTAAACACTTATGAAGTAATCCCAAAATCTAACAAAAACATTCCCAAAATACTTGTCTATCAACATAAGGAACATACATATTAAACATTGAAAAGGTGTATGGATGATATTAAACATGTTATTTGTAAAACCTATGGTGTATGGATGATAAAGTAAAATTCTTGAACTCAAGGCACTGCCATATTGTGTATTAAAGACGTTAATGCAAAATAAGTATCTATATGAAAACAAATATTTTCTAGCTTACTCAAACATCAAAAGTTATTTCTTACAAAATGAAAAAATAGTGGCCTGCAAATTGGATATTTACACTCAAAATAAAATCTCTAAAATAATAAAACCATTTGGTTTCCTATCCCTTCGAGATATCATTTAAGTTCTTACGAACTGAACACATCATATTCTAATTTCCCTAACAATGCAACAATTCCAACCTCATCATGTATGATGGGGCTTTGTCTTGATTGAACACTTTGCCTACTTAAGTCAAGCCATAGGCCAGCTATAGACATTCCATGTCTTTTGATTTATTCTAAAGTATCATCCACACTATGGGAACCTTGATTTGGCATTCCTTTCCCATCACTTTTTGCCAAAGGAATACATTTATTTAGCTCTTCAATATCACATAAGCCATATACATATTGAAATAGATACATTATTCAACAAAATCACTTCATTTTAGGAAGAAATGCAGCTAGAAATTACAGAGCCTTCATGATGTCAAGATAACAAGATTACAAAACGGTTACCACTATATAGAAACTGAGAAGAGTTAAAAGAACCTATTTTCCAAGTCACTCAAAGAATTATTCACTTCATTTTCCTACTTTATACTTTCCATAGTATGGGGGACAACATGCTGACTCCATCCATGTCAACATTGTGGTGAGCATTTTTCTAAGCCAATTTT
>LPNX010816631.1:368118-412554 GCA_001517045.1 Pseudotsuga menziesii | reverse complement strand
TATATATATATTAAGGCATGCCTCATAGAATTCAATGCAATTGATCATGTTCTTCATTCAAGTCCACATCTGAATCATCCGATCCAGATTCAACATTGAAAGGATTAATGGTGATGTAGGAGCATCCTGCTCTCCATTCAAATCCACATGTTAAATGTTTGATTAGGCCTAGAAGGGGTCTTAAGTTCTGAACTGGTGGTCTTCAAACCATTACTTTGTAAATAAATCTATGTATTATTTGATTCTAGATAGATGGTGAGTCAATTAGGTAAGTCACTAAGAGGATGAATGAGTCATGTAACAAATCCTCAATTGGGGCAACAAGTCATAGGATAAGATTTAAGGTTTGTTGTAATCAGGATTTCTTAGCAGATTATGTGGATCTGAACCAGAATGGTTCATGAATCCAATTATGTATATATTGTGTGTAAGCCTACAAGGCAAAAAGGGGTGAGAAAAGGGGTGAAAAGGTGAAAGAAGAGTGTGTAAGTGTGGAATTTGGCCTAACAATGTAAATCTGGCCATAAAGGAGAGCTAGTCGTGATTGTGCCAGACCAAGAAAATCAAAACACAGGTTCTGAGATTAGTTTGTATGTACAGTTTCATTAGATCAATGAAAAATCCTATTTTGGCATAATTTAGTGTGTGTAAATTGCATTCTGTATAAATGTGTGAAATTGTGAGGCAAATGCTTGTTTAATTCTGTAAAAGATTGACAAGTCCGTGTATGATTTCAGGATTTCTGAAATGGGAGAAATAGAGATCGATTGATCAATTCTCTAGTCAATCAAAGGAGAATTAGATAAATAACCATTGAATATTCCATTAATGAAATGCGTGTGCAGAGTTAACCTTGTTGGAGGTTACGGAGCCGAAATCGATCACTGCAAGAATTGATGAGAACTGAGATTTAAACCTGTGTAGGTTTGGATGGACGAGATCAAGCGTAAAAAGTTTCGACAACTGGGAGAAGTTCCACAGGAGAATAGTGGAAAGAATCTAACATTCCGAAAAAGAAGTCATATCGATGGTATAAATTTGATTCGCAAAGATCTAACAATCAAAAATCATTAGAGGAATTTTGGGGTCAAAAATGGGCCTCCTAAGGAAAATAATAAAACAATAGTTAAAATAATAAAATAATAGTTAAAATAACAAAATAATATTGATTAATTTTGGAGGAAGAAAGAAAAAAAACTACTTTTTGTGTTCGTATTTTCGACATATCTCCATGTGTTTTTACTCAAATTTCAATCGGGAGAGCTCGTTGGATGCGGAATCAAATTCTGCATCCAACGAGTACACGCACTGCATACTTTTGACGGACCCCGCTAAACCAAAAACAAGAAATACTTGAAAAAACGTGATGATGATGTCATCATCACGTTTTTTTCATGTAATTCTTGTTTTTGGGGTAGCGAGGTCCATAAAAAGTATGCAGTGTGGGTACTCGTTGGATGCGGAATCAAATTCCGCATCCAATGAGCTCTCCCGATCGAAATTTGAGTAAAAACACAATGAGATATGTCGAAAATACGAACAAAAAAAGTAGTTTTTTTTAATGACAAATATGTCAATTCAACCATTATGGTTGATTTATTTTATTGAAATTCTATTGGTTCTTGAATTCCAACTCACAAAAACTTATTTTGGCACGTTTTCTTATAAGGCCCATTTTAGACCCCAAATTTCCTCTAATGTAGATCTGCAAAAGAAAACAAATCAATGGTCCAGATCCGTCCCACAGAAGATCAACGGTTCAGACAGAAGTTGCAGAAAAGGAATTGTGGAATTTCAACTTTTGGAAAAGTTGAATCCACAACCAACAACCCGCATGCAGAAAGGTCGTTGCAGATGCATAATTGCAGGAGGGAAATTGCGGAAGTTCAACTTTTGGAAAAGCTAAATCTGAAACCTGCAATCTGCAATGGCAGAAACAGAGTTGCGAAAACTCTGTTGCGGAAAGGAGAATGTGGAATGTGGAAACAGAGTTGTGGAAACTCTGTTGCGGGGAAGGAACTTGCAGAAACTTGGTTGCGGAATTGAACTTGCGGAGAAAACATTACGAAAGGACTTAGCCGGACAGCTAAGTTTAGAGGTTCTGTTAAACTAGAACCTAACTAATCCTCAGAAGCTGACGGGAAAATGGATATTGGGGTTTTTGTTGGCATCATTTGGTATTAGAGGAGGATAAATATTCTGCGTAGTAGCTCAATTGATCAGTTGAGTCCGTAAAGAAAGTTATATAGGAGAGAACTTATAATACCATGGGATCAAGCTCTGGAAAATGCTTGATGTGATATTGATGGAAAGAAGGAGACTTGCTACGAAATCTTGAATACAGCTCACTAACTAAGAATGAAGAGAATCATAGTGATGCACGAGGAAGGAAGAACAAGTATTCTGCATGCAATGTAAATCGATCTCTAATTTTCAGTATTTATTTTAAAATTGAAGACTAACGATTATGTGAGAAGGTTAGTTAGGTGAGAGGGTATTTAGGATTGATTGCAGACAGAGGATGCGTGGTTAAAGTTGATGATTAGCCACATAGGAATGCAGAAGAATCCTTGAAAGGATTTGACATTCTTGTGGATTGATGAAAGATTGCAGATTGCAGTAATAACAATTGGGGGATTTGTGCTCAAGGACAATTTTGTTCTTGATGAAGAGGAATATCTTTTGAAGATAACAGTGGAGAATATATTACAGCCAACTGTACAAGTGAAAAATTCTATAGGTATGGATTGATTGATGTTTATATTTTGACTTTGGCTATGTGAATTTATAGCAGCAAAGAACAGAGAAGTTCTTAAGAAGAGAAATTAGTGGAAGAACCCATAAATTCAACAGAGATTGGAAAAGAGAGGACTAGTGCATGTTCTCAAAAGAGAAGTTGACTTGCAGAAGCTAAGAAGATCAAAGGAGACGCTCAAAAGGTTCTAGAGGAGAAGAACCAAAGATACTAAAAGGACAAGCTTAAGGAGAGATAGCTTGTTGGGGTATAGCAGACAAGTTTGGAGAATTGTTGAGGGAGACTTAGGAAAGCAGTCCACAAGTGAACATGATGAATTTCAGAAAAGAGGAGAGGGAGATAGAAACAATGACTACTGAAAGTCATTGCAGGGGTTCAGAGAAAAGCCACAACAAAAGAAAAAAGAAAGAAAGGAAAGAGTAATGGAATAGATAATTGCTATAATTAGCAAAAGACATTTTGTGCTTTGAGAAGCATATGCAAGCTGCTGAAGAAGAGAACCAAAGGTATGGTTGGGTCATGAAAATGAAGGTAATATGGCATTCACTACAGGTGAAGCTACAACAAAATATGTTTGTTGAATTGAAGAAAGAACTCAGAAAAGTTGAATCTAAGATGGAAGTTTCATATTGTGAACCTGAACAGGGTCCTTTGCTTGGAGAGGATGATGAAGCAGAAAAAGAGAGACCAATTGAGAGTCTCATAAATTCTGTAAAGAATTTAGATAAATTTATGGAGGAGATGACTGTGAGAACGAATGAACCAAAAGGTCTTATGTTTTTGAGATTGATGATTTGTTTGTGATTGCAGGGTTTGTTACAAATGATGAACAATCCTTTGAAACTCTCTTAAAATTTGATGAAGAGAGTCTCTCAAATGAATAAAGGTCTGAAGTATTGCAGCAAAAGGAACTCTTTGATGAGTTGCTTGATGGAGGAACACAGTCAATTGAAAATGATATGAAGATGAAGGTAGAAAACAAAATGTGCAAAGAAATTTCTATAGGGAAGAATCAGAATTGCATTTTGATGAAGGAGAGAGTTAAAGAGTCACCTTGGGCTGTCATGACATATGAAGAAGAAGAATATGTGCCTTCCAAAAGCATGATAGTAGAACACGATTCTGTTGAAATAGAAGATGAAAGGATACCATATGAAGATGGTATGCATCCCATAGCTCAAGCTTTTGGAGAAATAGGTGATGGTGAAAGTTTGATGTTGTGTTCAAACCAACACAGCAGGGGGATGTCGGAGGAAATATCAATAGGGACTTTAGAGTCTCATATTTTTGAACTAATTATTGGTGTATGACTGCAGGTATTGAAGAACACTTAGATGATGTGTTTATGCAGGATGATAAGGAAATGAAGCATAGGATGGATGCTTTGGGGAAGAAAGGCAAAAGAAGAATTGGACCATTGACAGAAGAATATGTTCGTTGTTGTGAAGTAGAACATAAAATCATCTTGGGAAAATATGGTGCAGATGAGGGACTATATGAAAGTCTCATGAACTTTTGGGAGAGTTCAGACCAACAAAAGAATATGTTGATAAGAAAGTCAATGGGAGATGTTTTTAAAATTAATGAATTATGTATATCTGCAAGAATAACATGTGATGAACCTCTTGAGGATGTCCCAAAGGTAAAAGAAGAATAAGGAGAATATCTATGTACTCTTGACATGGATCAAAGCCATAAGATTGTTCTGGAATTGAAGGATGAGATGACATGGTCTCATGAAGATAAACCAGAGAGAACACTTGCATATTTGGATAGTGGCATTGCTGAAAGATAGAGGAATAAATATGTCATAACACAGGAAGAGTCTATATTGTCTCAAAGGGGTGATTATTACCTGAAGGAATTTACTGTTGTAGAGTTGGCTAATGGAGACAAAGAAAAGATTTCTAACTTCAGAAATTATGATGAAGAGTTAGAAATGTTAGAAGACTGGTTGATCAATCCAAGGGTTGTTAAACATGACTGCTTAATGTTTGATGACAGCATTGGAAAAGAGCAGACAACAGATAAAAGCACTGAATTATTTTATAATTTAGTGGATAGCAACAGAGATTCAAGAGGACAACATCAGTTTCAGGAAAATATGCAGGTGTACCAACCAAAGGATAGATTGGACATAGAGATTGAACAACTAAGGTTGTCGATGGTGAAGATGTCTCATAGAAGGCATGAGGAAAGAATGAAGATTTTCATCAGCAGAGCAAGGAAGCAAAGCAATAGGAGAAGACAGATGACAGAAGAAGATTGCAGAAGCAAGGCTAGTGGAGCATTGCAACATAAAATTTGGAAACTAGGAGAACTGAAGATGACAAAGACATAATAACATGATGAGATGGATGATCAGTTATATAACAAGGTTTGTAATCTAGGTATATTGAAGGTGGAAGGCTATGACCTAGAGGTCATATTTTTTTTCTTCTTGAGGAGTCTGATGCAGGAGCATCCTGCTCTCCATTCAAATCCAAATGTTAAATGTTTAATCAGGCCTAGAAGGGGTCTTAAGTTCTGAACTGATGGTCTTCAAACCATTACTTTGTAAATAAACCTATTTCTTATTTAATTCTAGATAGATGGTGAGTCAATTAGGTGAGTCACTAAGAGGATGAATGAGTCATGTAACAAATCCTCAATTAGGGCAGGGAGTCATAGGATAAGATTTAGGGTTTGTTGTAATCAGGATTTGTTAGCGGATTATGTGGATGTGAACCAGAATGGTTCATGAATCCAATTATGTATATATTGTGTGTAAGCCTACAAGACAAAAAGGGGTGAAAAAGTGTGAAAAGGTGAAAGAAGAGTGTGGAAGTGTGGGAGGTGGCCTAACAATGTAAATCTGGCTATAAAGGAGAGCTAGTCATGATTGTACCAGACCAAGGAAATCATAACACAGGTTCTGAGATTAGTTTGTATGTACAGTTTCATTAGATGAATGAAAAGGCCTATTTTGGCATAATTATGTGTGTGTAAATTGCATTCTGTCTTAATGTGTGAAATTGTGAGGTAAATGCTTGTTTAATTTTGTAAAAGATTGACAAATCTGTGTATGAGTTCAGGATTTCTGAAAGTGAGAGAAACAGAGATCGATTGATCGATTCTCTGATCAATCAAAGGAGAAGTAGATAAATAACCTTTGAATATTCCATTAATGAAATGCGTGTGCAGAGTTAACCTTGTTGCAGGTTATGGAGCTGAACTCAATCACTGCAAGAATCGATGAGAACTGAGATTTAAACCTATGTAGGTTTGGATGGAAGAGATCAAGCATAAGAATATCCGACAGCTGGGAGAAGTTCTGCAGGAGAATAGTAGAAAGAAGAACATTTTGCAAAAGAAGTCAGATCGATGGTAGAAATTTGATACGCAAAGATCTAATGGTCAGAAATTAGATCCGCAAAAGAAAACAGATCAACGGTCCATATCTGTCCCACAGAAGATCAACGGTTCCGACAAAAGTTGTGGAAAAGGAATTGCGGGAATGAATTTGAGGAAGTTCAACCTTTGGAAAAGTTGGATTCACAACCCGCATGCGAAAAGGCCGTTGCGGGCGCATAATTGCGGGAGGGAAATTGCGGAAGTTCAACTTTTGGAAAAGTTGAATATGCAACCCGCAATCCACAATTGTGGAAATAGAGTTGCGGAAACTCTATTGTAGAAAGGAGAATGTGGAATGTGGAAACAGAGTTGCGAAAACTCTGTTGCGGGGAAGGAACTTGCAGAAACTTGGTTGCAAAATTGAACTTGCGGAGACAACATTACGGAAAGACTTAGCCAGAAAGCTAAGTTTAGAGGTTCTGCTAAACTAGAACCTAACTAATCCTGGGAAGCTGACAAGGAAATGGACATTGCATTAGAGGAAATTTCAACTCAAAATGGGCCTTTTAACTTTTATTCAAATTCCATGTCATCATGTGTTAGCCAATGAAATTGCTTTAAATTTGAAATACCGTATAGGTCTTAAACACTTTTTTAATATAAATTTGGGGATAGGTATCATAAAAAAAACTACTTTTTTTTGTTTGTATTTTTGACATATCTCCCCGTGTTTTTACTTAAATTTCGATCNTTTTCTTCCTCCAAAATTAATAAATATTATTTTATTATTTTAACTATTATTTTATTAGTTCATTTTAGGAGGCCCATTTTGAGTTAAAATTTCCTCTAATGGTGGTTTCCATTTGCATCAAATGGTCATATCTTCATCATCGATGTCAATTTCGGTACTCATGTCATCATCGATATCGTCTTCATGAACATTGTCGGCTACATCATATGCCTCATCATATGACATCTTCCTCTAGAACATGATCATTTAACTGATTAGGGTATGCATCAATTGGTTGATACTGCATTCCAATATAATTCATATTCGTAGAATATCTGATTGATTCATACGTCCGTCAAATATCCGACGATAGTCATGGTAAAAAAATAAAAAATTAAAAGTAATATACGATGACCCTTTCAATTATTTTGGATTTCTTCGGATGACGTCGTTGGTTTTTTGGTTCAAATATAGTAGTGAGGGAATCCTTCTAATTTATGCACCGTTTGTTCTTCTTCTTCATGATATTGCACAATCAACTCTCTGTTATATAGACTTCTTCTAGATCAGCGAGCCATTTATACCCCATAATTAAAAGCTTTCCAAATCAAAATACCATATCTTCTTCATCTTCAGGCTTACACCAATACTTCCATCTCTTGCTTATTTATACTCTTCTCCCTTAAGAGATGTGTCCACAAGTTGGGATACCTTACATTTGGTGACACCCCATCTCTCTTACTTCTTGGTCACGCTAACCACCTCATTCCATCTTTTGTCAGTGTAAATCATATATATAATTCAATCTTATGAGGTTTTACACACTTGCATCCATTGACTCGATGGTATCTACGCATATGAGTCCCATGTCTTGGCGGGATTTTCGCACTTCCTGAACTTCCACATTTCTTCTCTATATACTTCTTCAAACTAGTTTTGTGCATATAGAGAGGCACTATCTATTACTGTTGAGGCTTGCATATATATATATATATCTTCAAACTAGATTTTTACTCAGTATCATCAATTATAACAACAAACTTCTAGACTTTATGCTTCATCAACATTTTCTTGTTTAACATCAAGCTTGTTTCTTGTTTAACATTTAGGTTGTTTCTTGTTTGACATCAATGACAACACCAAACTCCAACATAGGTCAATATAGATTCAATAAAGTATTGAGTCGTTGAATTAAATAAAGGTAGCCATTGATTAGGAATAAAATGAGTTATCATTTATCCTAAGAACATAATAGTCATCACTACCATGCAAACATCATATGATCGATACATTAGTGTTGTCCAAACAAGGTCATACATGTGATTAAATATTGGGTGAATTTTCAAGGTTTACAATTATGGATATCAAATATGTCATAAGACATGCCCATTGAACCAAAAGCCATACATTTTGACTATTTATAAATCACACTTAAGCCAAAACTGTAAGTTGTAATTCATAAATAGTAAAACAAAATGTTATCAATTTTTCTAATAATTCATTTTTTTACATGGAATTATATCAAAAACAAGGATAAATATTTTGTTGGCATTCTCTTACAAGAAGAATAACATAACATTGCATGACTTTATAATGAACTCATGCTCAAAAGTCTCATTATCAAAAGACTTGAAAGTTATATTATATGTGATCCTTTGGGGTAATTAAAAATCATTACAAAAGTTGAGATGATCTTTAAGAACAACTTGACAAAGTTGTAGCTAACAAAGATGAATTTTTTTATCACCTTATAAGTCATTTCCAAAGCTTAATTGAACAAAATAACAGATTAAAAAATGTTGAGAAACCACAATATAAGAAACTAGAGCAACTTATTATCAAGGAAGCATCAATATACAAAGAAATGATATATCCCATTGAATTAGAGAAATTGTGAGAGTAAAGATCCAATTTGTGAAGAAAGGAACCAAGTTATATCAAATGGACACCACAAATAAGAAAATTGTTTCACCGAAATAATCAAAATACTTATATTCAAAAAACAAGATATAAACAAGGATGTCTTGTCACCATCCAAATTATAATAGTTATCATATTATTCAATGAATTGACCAAAAATGAAATCAATCGAAAAATTAATGACGATTATAGTATTTTGAAAGAAAGCTCAAATGTGAAATCTTAGCATTACCCAAACCATATATATTGTTCCCGTAGTTTCACAAAGAATCAAATTAGGGTGGTCTAACCCTTTCACAACTTGAAACTTATGTTTAACCATTCATATCTCATATTGTTTCTCCCCCCTCATAGGGGAAATAAAACATTCCATAAGCGAAGCATCCCATGTTCATTTAGTTGTCCCAGTTCCATTGTTTGCTCCATTCCCTGTCCATGCCATGTTGGGTCGATGGGGTATCCCCTCTATCGTGGAACTAACTAACTATGGGGGAATTGGTTGAATGATGAGACTGTGTCTGTCACGATGGGTGAATTGGGTTTGTGGTATGACAAGCGAACAGTGTATTTCATACTCCCCTGTGTATTTTATACTCGTTGTGCTTTGTTGTTCCCTGCGGGCTTGAGGTGAACGTCCATTCTTGATGGGATGTCTCTTTCTTATCTAGGGAAGACTCCTCCCTCCTCCTGGGGATCAACTCTTGGATCACCTCTTGAGGCATTGATTGAATCAACACTTGTTGGATCAAATTCAGTACCATACATTGACACTTAACTTGGATCGATACCTGGATCGAGTGCATGGATACCCAACATTGCCACTGGACATGGAATACCGGGCTAATGCTAATAACATGTGAAAGTATTACAAGCAAGAAGAAATACCTTTTTTATGTTTTCTCTTGAAAGGGGAGCAATGCAATAAATATAAAATATATTTAAAAACATTACAAATAATAATAATGATTTAAAAAAAGGGACTAGTCAACGCATATAAGTAAATTGTCATTAGGATCATCAAATCAATCATCTCATTCACTCATTATCAATTATACGATCAGGATATTTTGTATATATACTATTGTTCATTACAACTTCCATTATGAGTATTTATTTCCATTCATTTTGTGAAATTCTAACATCATAAAATTATTTATATTAGTTGGGTATGCTTATAGTTCAAAACAAGGAATTGCTTATTCTTAAAATCACCATGTTACACCTAAAAATATATCCTTATAACTCCAATGCAGAACAAAACTCTTCTTTCATGAAATATCTCAAAATGTTTTTGAACACCCAAAAAAGAGCATGCAACTCATAATTTTTGTAAGCCTAAAAAATTTCAGAGAACATGTATTTTTTGAAAAAAGGAAAAGTCAACAATTCAAGTTTAATCTAAATATGCAACTTATGTCTCCAAAATATCAAAATCAAATCTAGTTCTCGTATTCTCAATCAAACAAACAATCCAAGAGATCCAAAGATGTAACTAGAATTCCACTACTTATAAATCCACATAAATTTTAAAAATTTCAAGAAATAAAATAGTGCATACCGGAATAACAATTGCCATTCCTTAATTTGTACTCTTATGAGTGACTTCTCTGTCTCTAAAAAATTGATATCTGCAAAAACTATATGGCCTGATCTTCGACAATATTTAACCATCAATTTCCATGTTATCACCTAGCATAAATAAAGCACCTATTATCCTAACTTAGGTTAAATATTCTCTCAAAATGAGATTTACTATCCAATGGCTATTAGAAACTTGTCATGTTATTTTAATGCTTTTATTCCTATGAAAAAAAACTGATTTACTACCTTCTTTTTTATTTAATGCTTTGAAGATTTGCCATCTGTTAAAAAATCAATTTGGTCTTCTCTCAAATTGAGATTTGTTATTTGTTATCTAATAGCTATTAGAATCTTGCCCTGTTATTTTAATGCTTTGATTCTTATTAAAAAAAATTGATATATTGCCTCTCTTTTTATTCTAATGGTTAGATTCATGTTAAAAAATTAATTCATTGCCCCTATTTTTATTTTTTATTGCAATGCTTTAGTTCATATAAAAAAAGAATTCACCTTCTCTCCCCATATGACATAATTCAATTCATTTATTATACATCTATTTTTCCAAATGTGTACCAAGCATTCTCCTAGTACGATTCTCCATAATGAACAACCCAATGCCACGATCAATGCAATTTTAGCACCATGTTAAACTAAATAAGGAGAATATATAAAGAAATAGAGGCGAAAAATGAGAGATCATGTTATATTAGATCATTGTTATATTAGATCATTGTTCTAAAAATAACATACAAATGTGTTGCATATATATCAAACAAGTTCTATCATTTTCATTTGAACCAGTCAGCTAATATATTTATTACAATAATGCCGTAACATCCCATGCCCAAATAATGTGCATAACTTTACATTCTAACTTTATAACATCACTTTATACCCTTACGGTAAATAAACATTACGATGTTTAACATTTTCAAAATGGAAAATGAAGAAGTCCAAAGCCCCGAATAGCAATAGCGAACACCAATGGAGGGCATTCCTTTCATATAAAAGTTAACAAAATGTTGACAAAAATCCCTAACAAATGTTGATTTTTGTACCTAGGAAAATGTTTCCCTAGGTGACTTTAGCCTTAATCACTTAAAAGGAGGAAATAAAGTGACCATTCCATTAAATGACTTGAGATGAACATTTAATTTGACTTTAGAGAGAAAAATCACTTTTTGGAAAATTTAAGTGATGTGAGTGAATTTAATTTTTCAATGAGATTTAAGAGCATTTAATATCATCCGCTAATCTCATCTAATCTCCATCATTGGATTAGATGAACCCTAGGGTTCTCACCAAAAGGGAAAGGAAAGGCCATTTCACTCACTTTTGTAGATTGAAGTGAAGGAGAGAGCTGAGAGAGAGGAAATTTTTTTTTTCTGAGAAAGAGAAAAATTTGTAGCACGAAAATCGAGGAAGATTTTAGCAAGAGCTAACGATATGATTTTCGAGGAAGAGGGATGGAACAGATTTCGAGAGAGAAGCATTTATTGTAGGCAGTCTGTACTGTACGGATCCGTACAGGGGCAAATTTATCGAGGCAAGTATAGGCAGAAATCGCCACAGTTTTCGAGGCAAAGGTCAGACACATTTTTCGAGGCAGTGTTGGACACGGTTTTCGAGGAAGAAGGCACGAATCCCAAGGAAAAATATTCAACACAGTTTTCAAGGTAGGTCGTACAGTCCATACAACAACACATATTTCAAGGCACCTTCAACAAAATTTCTAAGTTTGATGTTTTACTATTCGACACCAAAAACAAGGCAGAAATTTTCTCTTCTGGGTTGAGATAAGTTGGTATGAAAATTTCTAAGTTTTGCTGTAAAAATTTCCTGAAAAGTAAAATCTCTCTCCTAACAGGTTTTCCCCTTGTGGGTTTTTCCTAGGCAAGTTTCCAAAAATGACTGAGTCTGAAATTTCATGGAGTGCATTTAAATTTTTTATTTTATGTCTTTAAAGTTGAGTTACAACAATGTTTTTTATGGTCTGAAATTTTGTGCAATTTCAAGCCTTTATTATTTCTGGGTTGGACATTAAACAGAGATAAAATTTTGACATTTGAACCGATGGTTGACATTGAGAAAAACTTTCATGGTATCAGAGTTGAGTTCAGCAAAAAATTAAATTTTTGCAGATAGAAAGTAATTTCCAGAACTTAGAAAATTTATTTTGATAGTGAGCAGCCTTTAGTTGAAACTTGAACTTTGCAATTATGACTTCCACTAGAATTAGAATGGAGGATAGGCTTGATGGGGCTAGGAATTTTATTCCGTGAAAAGCTAGGATCATGTTGATATTGGAGGAGAATGAGTTGTGGGATGAGGTGGTTCATAATACTACAATAGTCATTAGAGGAAATTTCAACTCAAAATGGGCCTCCTAAGAAAAATAATAAAATAATATTTATTAATTTTGGAGGAAGAAAAGAAAAAAAACTACTTTTTCTGTTCATATTTTCGACATATCTCCCTGTGATTTTACTCAAATTTCGATCGAGAGAGCTCGTTGGATGTGAAATTAAATTCCACATCCAACGAGTACCCACTCGGCATACTTTTGCCGGACCCCACTACCCCAAAAACAAGAAATACCTGAAAAAACGTGATGATGATCATCGTCCCATTTTTCAGGTATTTCTTGTTTTTGGGGTAGCGGGGTCCATCAAAAGTATGCAGAGTGGGTACTCGTTGAATGTGGAATTTAATTTTGCATCCAAGGAGCTCTCCCGATCGAAATTTGAGTAAACACACAGGGAGATCTGTCGAAAATACGAACAAAAAAAGTATTTTTTTTACGATACCTATCCCCAAATTTATATTAAAAATTTAAGACCTATACGGTATTTCAAATTTAAAGCAATTTCATTGGCTAACACATGATGACATGGAATTCGAATTATGGTTAAAAGGCCCATTTTGAGTTGAAATTTTCTCTAATGCCCTATTGTTGTCCCCCCTACCACTGATGCACCAGCCCTTACTGCCTTTCAATAAGAAGGACATGAAAGCTAAAAGGATAATTCTAGATGTTGTTAAATACCATGTGATTCCTCACATCTTGAGTAAAGACCATGCATATAAAATGTGGTATGATTTGACCGGATTGTTTCAGATCTAAAATGAGAATAGGAATATGGTTTTGAGTGAGAAGTTGAAGAGTATCAGGATGGTCAAAGGGAAGGTTATGTTGTCTTACCTTACTAGGATCTCTCAGGTGAGAGATGAGCTTGTAGCAGTTGGGGAGGTGGCTCCTAATGCAGAGCTAGTGAAAACAACCATGAATGGGGTGTCAAATCCTTGGGCTATGTTTGTGGAGGCTTTGGTGGCTAGGGAGACCTTACCTACATGGGACAGGATATGTGATGATTTTGTTCAGGAGGAGACTCGGAGGGGTCTTGTGCAGGGAAGTGCTTCTACTAGTAGGGAGGATGAGGAGGATGTGGCTTTGGCAACGAAGGGGAAGAAGAAGTTGAAGAAGGGTCCCAAGAAGGGTGGGGCCAAGCAGCAGGATGGGCAGAAGAAGGATCTAAGCACTATAAAGTGCTTTGCTTGTCAGAATATGGGGCACTTTGTTGGGCAGTGTCCAAACAACAACAACAACAAGCAACAACAGACAACAGCTTCGGAGCAGGTTGAGGATTTTGCAGCTAGATTTCAGAGAGAGTTTCCTCTGTGCACTGGACATGTTGATAGAGAGAGAGGATCCGTCATTACCAGTGTGGATGTTGATAGTGAGAGGGAGTATTCCTTGTTGACAGACCATTCTTACAGTGCATCCACTTCCATCACTTGGTATATAGATAGCGAAGCTTCGACCCACATGACAGGTGCTCGAGACATGTTATCTGAGCTTTCACAGACATAGACAGATGTGGAGGTAGTGTTGGAAGATGATTATGCAGTTAGACAATTTGGGTGTGGGACCATTACCTTTCAGAGGGAGTCCACGAGTCCCATGGTTTTGAGATATGTACTATATGTAGTAATGCACCTTGGCTGAAAAGGAACTTGGCTTCAGTTTCCATGATTGAGGATAGGGGTCTTGGGGTCTTGGGGTTTCCTTCCTAGATGGACATGTGCATGTGTTTCCCAAGAATGCAGGACCATATGCTTTATATGACATTGGAGTTAGATGTGGGAAACTGTACAAGCTATTATTTCAGCCTCAGCATGCCTTGGCACATACCACCGACATCGCGCTTTGTGAGCTGTGGCATAGGAGGATGGATCATTTGCATCATCCATCTTTGTGTATGTTGAGACATATGGTTACATTTTTACCATAGTTCAACACAAAGAAGAGTGATGTTTGCAGGGGGTGTGCTTTGGGAAAGTACACCAAGACTGATTTTCCTAGCAGTGATAGCAGGTCAGCAGGGATTCTTGACTTGATACATTCAGATTTGTGTCACGTCCCCACCCCTCTATCGGAGAGAGGACACGACTATGTTGCTATCTAATACGGGAAAACTAGCCCCATTAATGTAATATAAAAATGAAAAACATTGAACTAATAGCATACACAAGTGCATAAACCATTAACATACATTGGAAGAAAATACATTCCATTCATTCACATGTTCATCTTAATTCATTAACAAATGTAAATACAGATATTTAACACAAGAATACTTATCTTGGAAGCAAAGCTCATCCCGCAACCAACTATGTTGTTGCAACGTTCCACCCAACCATAGGCCAGTGTGCTCATCAATCTCTCAGCAGCACTTCCACCCCCGAGCTGGGCATGATTCCCACAAGGAATAAGGAACACTAGAAGGCTCACACATAGCCAAGGATAGCACAAAATTCAGCCAAGCCAACACAGTTGGGTTTATCAGGATGAAAAGGAGCTTTAAAGGCTGATTGCTAAGCTAGTGAGCTCAACTGCGGAGCTATGGACACCTGCACCGGATCTAGCCTGGATTGTAGAACATCTACACACCCAACACAAGGAAGCACCCCCTTCTCTGCTACACATTCCCTCAGGCTATGCCTTCCCTTCCAGCGCTATTCAGGGTATGCAAAGAAGAAAAATAGCCCCCTAGATATGTTTGTGAGGTTCCTTCACACACTAGGTTTATCAAGCTGGTCAGACCCCATTTCCACTCCCAATTCAGTTCAAACCAAAGCATAGATGCATACATAGTAAGATACACAATTCTGGGTTGAGGAAAACAACTTTGGCAACAAAACAAATTCCCAAGATAGGTGATAACAACCCCCTAATAGAAATTCTATTTCCAGGGACGTTTTGGCCCTAACGTGGCCAAAATGGACTCAACAACACCCAAGAAATCATGGGTCTCTTCTCCCACTTGTTGGGCATTACCAAAAACGATTTCCATATTGGAAACAATGGGGAAATGCAGCCAAATCATGGGGGAGAAAACCCACCCACTGATCATTACAAAAATGAATTCCCATCCTGGGGAAATAGAAGAAAACGACTGCCCACATGAGGGAAAACACACAACAAACCAAAAAAAAACGTGAGGAAGCTCAGCCACATGAGTGCATGAAGAAAAAAATGCATTCCTGCATGTGAGTGCATGAGGAAAATCTCTTGTGCGTGAGTGGTATGTGGATGCTCCCTTCCACGTGAGGGAAAATGGGAAAAAACCTTCCCCTTGGGCAAGCGTGTGGTCAAGGCTGACATGAGCCCTGCCAAAATTGACAGTTGCCCATACTCAATAACTACCCAACTAAATTTTGGAGAATTTAATTGGTTGATGAATAAGCCAAGAAAAGGTGGTTGGAAGTTGATGGGTTCTCCTATTGACACTTGGATTCTTCCCATTGGATCCAATGTTAAATACCTCCCCCCCCCCTTATCCTTAGGAAATCATGCCCCGTCTCTTTTAATGTTGCATTGACATAGTTGGTTGTGGGTTTTTAATTAAATTGCACATTTACATGATGTCCAAAATTATAATGTGTCAACTAGCACGAAATACCATCAGCAACGATTTTAATCATCGAAACATAAAACGCTAAATCGATGGTGGGGATTTTGCCTTTAGCTCCACACCACGATTAAATACAATATTTACATCATATACATTTCATGCAACCGGGGTGTTACAATTTGTGTGGACCTATGTCATATGTTTCTCTGAGAGGATATGAGTACTCTGTGACATTCATCGATGATCATTCCAGGAAGACCTCGATCTACTTCCTAAAGAGAAAGAAATCTGAGGAGTTCTTGCAGAGGTTCCAAGAGTTCAAAGCTCTTGTGGAGAACCAAACAGGAAGGAATATTCAAGCTCTCAGATCGGATAACGGGGATGAGTATACCTCCAAGGATTTTGATGGATATTGCAGACAGGAGGGCATCAAGAGGTAGTTGACAGTATTGTACACTACAGAGCATAACGGAGTGGCTGAAAGGAATAACCCATTTATTGTTGGAGAAACTAGAGCTATGTTACATGACCAGTCACTTCCTTTCTTCCTTTGGGCAAAGGCATGCAACACAACTGCTTATATTTAGAATAGGAGTCCCCATCGTGTCATGGGGAACATGACACCTGAGGAGTGTTTCACAAGAAAGATACCTGAGATTAGCCATTTTCGCATATTTGGTTGTTTGACTTACTCTCATGCCCCTTCTAAGAAGAGGACAAACCACCGCAGAGAAGGGAATCTTTGTGGGCTATGATGAGACTTTGAAGGCCTTCCATATTTACCTTCCTTCTCAGAGGAAAGTTGTTCTGAGAAGGGAAGTGAATTTTGAGGAGTGGGCCTTCAGGAATTCTAGAGAGTCGGAGCAGGGAGAGCAGTAGGTTCCTACACCTCAGGCAGTTTCATAGGTACCGTCAGTGCAGCAGACAATTTCACAAGTTTCTGGAGTCACTGGACCACACATTGTAGGAACAGGTTTACTAGTTTTAGTGTTTCAGCCAGCAGGATATTCAGGGACAGGTTTTGGGTCTCAGGTTACAGGTTCACCGTACAGAGCTTCAGGATCAGAGGGTTCACCAGTTGTTGGTACATCAGCTTCTGGTTCACATGTTACTGGGGTTTCTACCTTTGGTAGTTCATCAAATGAGGACAGACTAGTGTGGGAGCAATCTTTAGGGAAGAAGAATCCTAAGTGGCTTCAGGAAACCTTGAAGGAAGCTCAAGAGTTTGGAACACCCAAGGAGTCATGAGGGCCATCAATATTCCAAACAGATTGGGCATGGCTTTGGTGGCTAGTCTTTGTGATTCAGAGCCTTCTACTTTTGAGGAGGCCTCCCAGCATCATGTTTGGCGAGATGCCATGATGGATGAGTACCATTCCATCGTGAAGAACGATGTTTGGGATATAGTTTAGAGACCTGAGGGGAAGTCAATGGTGACTTCTCAATGGCATTACAAGCTAAATCATGCTGTGGATGGTAGTGTGGATAAGTACAAGGATCGGTTTGTAGCACGGGGGTTTTCACAGGTTGAGGGAGTGGATTATAATGATACATTTGTGTCAGTTGCTCGTTACACTTCGATCAGGGAATTGATTTCCATTGTTGCGGAAATGGGTTGGAAGATCCATCAGATGGATGTGAAGATCGCATTTCTCAATGGAATCATACAGGAGGAGGTGTATGTTGAGCATCCTTATGGATTTGAGATTCATCGGAGAGAGTCTCATGTTTGCAGGTTGAAGAAATCCTTGTATGGGTTGAAGCAAGCTCCTAGAGCTTGGTACTCTAGGATTGACTCTTACTTGCAGCGAATGGGGTTTCAGAAGAGTGAGGTTGATCTGAATCTCTATTTCATCATGGTTGGAGACAATCTGCTCATTTTTCTGTTATATGTGGATGACTTGTTTATCACAAGAGGAGAGAGACCCATTGCAACTTGCAAGAAAGATCTTGCTTAAAAGTACGAGATGACCGACATTGGATTGATGCACTACTTTCTGGGATTGGAGGTTTGGCAAGAGCCTGGACATATTTTCCTGGGACAGGGAAAGTATGCAGTTGATATTTCAAGGAGATTTCGAATGGAGTATTGCAGGTCAATGTCTACAGCAATGGTCACCAACTGGAAGAAGCTTCATGCTTCTAAGGGAAAGTTGGTGGATCCTACACTATACTGTCAACTCATTGGTTCTTTGATGTACCTAGTCAACTCTCGGCCAGATTTGTGTTTTGCGGTGAACACTCTCAGTTAGTTCATGGTTGAGCCTAAGAGAGTGCACTAGGTAGCTGCAAAACATGTGTTGAGTTACCTTGCAGGGACAGTGGAGTATGTTCTGGACTACAGGAGGTCGGATGGGGTCAGTTTGATTGGCTTCACATATTCAAATTGGGCAGGCAGTGTGACAGACCAGAAGAGCATTTTCAGATGTTGTTTCAATTTGGGCTTGGCAATAGTGTCGTGGTTTAGTCAAAAGAAAATTTATGTTGCTTTGAGTTCTGCAGAGGATGAGTATATGGAATCCAGTCAGGGCAGTTGCAAGGCACTGTGGCTTCACAAGTTGTTGGTGGATTTATTTGATCATGAGCTGAGGCCTACATTGATTTACTGTGACAATCAGAGTTGCATCCAGCTCTCTGAGAATCCAATTTTTCATGACCGGTCAAAGCATATTGAGATCAGGTATCATTTCATTCAATATTATGTTCAAAGAGGAGCAGTGACTTTGCAGTACATTTTCACTGATGAGCAGGTTACAAATATTCTGACGAAATCTTTGGGGAGGGGCAAGTTTGTCTTCTTCAGAGACAAGTTGGAAGTGGTGCAGAACACCTTCCTCGGTAAGAGGGAGTGTTGATTTTATACCTAGGAAAGTGTTCCCTATGTGACTTTAGCCTTAGTCACTTAAAAGGGGGATATAAAGTGACCCTTGCATTAAATGACTTGAGATGAGCATTTAATTTGACTTTAGAGAATAATGTCACCTTTTGGAAAATTTAAGTGAGGTGAGCGAATTTAATTTTTAAATGAGATTTAAGAGCATTTAATATCATATACTCATCTCATCTAATATCCACTGTTGGATTAGATGAACCCTAAGGTTCTCACCCAAAAGGCAAGGAAAGGCCATTTCACTCACTTATGCGGATTGAGGTGAAGGAGAGAGCTGAGAGAGAGGAATGTTTTTTTTTTTGAGAAAGAGAAAAATTTGCAGCACGAAAATCGAGGAAGATTTTAGCAAGAGCTGAGGGCATAATTTTTTAGGAAGGGGGTTGGCACAAATTTTGAGGAAGATGCATTTATTGCAAGAAGTGTGTGCAGTATGCACTGTATGGATCCATACAGGGAGACATTTCCCGAGGCTAGTACATGAAGAAATCGACAAAGTTTTTGAGCCAGAAATTAGGCACATTTTTTGAGGCAGTGTCGAACATGATTTTTGAGGCAGCAGAAACGAATCCCGAGGAATATTCTTCAGCATAGTTTTCGAGGCAGGCCGTACAACAGGTTGTCATACAATCCGTACAACAACACGTTTTTGAGGCACCTTCAACAAAATTTCTGAGTTTTATTTTTTACTGTTCGACACGAAAAACAAGGCATAAATTTCTCTTTTGGGTTGAGATAAGTTGGTCTGAAAATTTCTGAACTTTGCTGTAAAAATTGCCTGAAAAATAAAATCTCCCTTTCCTAATAGGTTTTCCCCTTGTGGGTTTTTCCTGGGCAAGTTGCCAAAAATTACAAGTCTGAAATTTCATGGAGTGCATTTAAATTTTTTTATTTTTTGTCTTTAAAGTTGAGTCACAACAGTGTTTTATATGGTCTAAAATTTTGTGCAATTTCTGGCCTTTATTATTTCTGGGTTGGGCACTAAACAAAGAATATATTTTTGACATTTAAACCGATGGCTGAAACTAAGAAAAACTTTCGACAAATCATCAAAAAGCACCATTTAACTCGAGTAGGAGCATAACTTACCAACATTTAACAAGAATGAGCAAGGGAAGAGACCTTATGTCAAACTTGTGAATGAGTTCTTCCAACTAGTCTAGCATCAACCATTTGCATTTATAAAAAGAAGCCCTAAAACATCATTCATCCACCTTCAACCCAAAATAAGCATCCCAAGAGAAGTGTGTCTCAGATCAATGACTCGAAGTAAGAGAAAGAGCGTAAAAATATTTGAACCCCAGTCTTATGATTTTACATTGAGGTGAGGTGATCTATTTATATGATTCATTGTCAACCTTTTAATTTCTTGAGCCTACAAGTCAATATTAAATTCAAATATTTTTAGGGTAAATCCTCCAGAAGTTAAGTATTCAACCCTAAAATAGACAAAACAATAGGAAATATGACTAAAATAATGACTTCACTTGATGAAAGAGTGATCCAAAGGGGCATGTCATGCCCCAACAAACCCCAAAATGTTGTTTATCCCTCAATGCCCCCCTTTACAAGATTGAAGGATCAACCATGGAAGGATGATGTCATAGGCCATAAATATAGAGGAGAGGTTTCTCTGTGCTAGAATGGGGTCCAAGTGGGTGAAGGAGATGTGCTAAATAGGGGAAAAAATCCCTTTACAAGACGCAATCACCTATGTATAACAAAACCAAGGTGGTCATGTGCCCCGATGGGTCACCCCTAGAATCCCCAGACACCAACCCATGGGATTAATGCCTTGCATGGTGGGGACATCCACACACGAAAGGAGAAGTCAATTGTACTATAAAGCTAAGTACTTCTAAGAGTGAAACCAAGGGATCCAACCATGACCAATCCATGGGGAAAACAACCCCAAATATCCATACAATATAACACACTTTGGCCTTTACAATAAAATATTTTAGACCCCATGCTCTAGATTTGGCTATGCCGGTATGCTACAGTCACTCTTAGGCATAGCAGTCCAAATCTGAAATAATCAAAGAATTGTCCCTATAGTTGTTTGGTCAATTTGGCATTTAAGCATCTCTTTATTAATGATTATTTATAGCAAGGTTACTTATCATTTGGGTGGATGCTATAGGGGTTCTCAAATACAAATTCAAATTAATCAAACCATTAATCAAGTTTTTTCTTCTCATACTACTATTTTGATTGAGATTTAATGGATATGGATTTGAGTAATTCTACAATGGCTTGACATCATAACTTCTAGTACCTCATTCACTATGGAAGTCTAATATATCACTACACCATATCTCTGTGGTTTATTTGATCTTATCCACTTAAAACAATAACAAGTACCTTTGCACTCAAAACACATATATATCAATTGGGCGTCATTGAGTCATTATTTGGAGGCAAAACAATCACCAAGCTCGTGTTTCCTAAGATTGTTATGTCCAAAGAAGTTTCAAGAAATACATATATTATTGGCCAGATAACTGTTGTTTTAATTGTTGACACTGGTTGGCACTAGACACTCATTCAAAATTTGATATTTGTGGATAAACTCATGCTCTGTGAGGTCTTGTTTGCATGGTGATTGTGGTACTCTAATTTACTTCTTAGGATCTAAACACAAGGTAATTAATCACTTTACACCTTCATTTCTTCTCACAATTGTGATAGATTAGATCTGTGTTTTACTTTTTCAATTTATCTCACATCTCTATATGGAATAAGGGCCTATTATTACCATTGTTTTGATTGCAAATTGTGTCATTCATAAGGTTAGTTGTATCCAATATCATATCATAAGTGTAATACTACTAAATTTATTCTTCTTATCTCATCTTTAAAAGTATATGGCATTTTTCCTTATGATAGTAACTAATGGTAAGCTATGTAACCAGACACGACCTTTAGGAATGAAGTGTCTCATGTCTACGTGCCGAACATGGACATGTCCTGACTGTTGATGTTCTCCATGGTTCCAACATCAGGAAAACATTCTTCTAATAATTCTCTCATATGGGTGAAAAACCCAAGGAGAGAATGGCCCCATCATAGCCCTTGACTATGTGTCTTGAGGCTCGAAGGCTTACCCTGGTCCAGTCACGTGTTGACTAAAGTGGTAGTAGGCTAGAAGTCACATTTTGTACTCTATGTGGGAGTGCTCTATAGTAGGAGTGATCTATTCTTATAGAGTGAGATTACTTGTATATGTTACAAGGAGATCTTATCTCTTTGTATATTAGACAAAATCTAATCTAATGTTGAACTTGAAAATTGGCTCTAAGAAGTGTATTGAACTTCTTAGAGTATGGCCAAATCAACATTAGATCTCTAGTAAAGAAATTAGTTGTGTGTGTCGAGATATCAACAAGGAACTTTTCTATGATGAATAAATAACCAAAGAATTCAACACAATCTATTGAAGAAGTCCTAGAGAAAGTGGAAGACAACGAAGGGAAAAATACCCAATAAAAGGGAGAACTTGGCGCTAGAAAACAAAAGTACAAGTCGACCTCAAGAGTGGAAATCAAGACAAATGAAGAATATAAATAGAAGTGTTCTCACACTTCATTTGACACATCAAGAAACACTCATCTCTCTCAATTGGTGTGCACTTCTAAAGGAGGACAAGTAAAGATCACTAGAAGTAATTTTGGGGTTATCTTATTATCTCTATCTCTCTTAAAGGTTTGATAGGGTTTCTTGTGGAAGAAGAGCACACTCTTGTGCTAGGGATTAATCTTCATGGTTGGTATTGTTCTTGTATTGGATTAATTTCATCCGAGAAATGTTTGTTGGGTTTTCTCTCGTTTGGGTTTCCCGAGATAAATCTTTGTCTCTTGTGCATGGTTATCTTTCAATGATCCTTGTTTTATTTTCTGCAGCAAGTAAATATCGATATGAAATCAAATTGTGGGATGAAATAAATGATTGAATCGTTATTTTGAGATAATAATCAAGGATTGAAAATTGGATTAAATTTCAACATGGTATCAGAGCAGTTCTAAATAGATGTCATTGCCAAAGACTATTTGTGCTCTAATCTAGAAACTAAGGTTTCCAAGTTTGGATACTTCTTTCCATATTTTGGACTTGAAAATGGCACAATGGTACTCACCCTAGGAGGACGCACATATATGTGGAAGTAGATCTCATTTTTGTAAATTTTCAATTTTGACCTAATTTTTGTTAGTGTCAAGAACTAGGGCTTCCTGTTTTAAGCCTTTCTGGCCACAGACTAGGAACGACCTTAACATCTTGGAACTCTCCCTAGGAGGGTGCATCCGTCTGTGGAGGTAAAATTCAGCTTTTGCAAACTTCATTTTTTACCTAGCTCCTGCTAGGGTTTCTAGGTCAGATTTTCATATTTTGTCAAAATGGTGTCCAAAATGGAAGACAAGGTTGATTTTGAAATTTCAGATGAACTCTAGTATGCTCTTGCATATGCTCTTAGTATTACTATTTCGGATATCAATAACATCTAGTCAATGGACAGTGGTGCTTCTAGGGACATGACAACCCAAGATCATAACAAAGGAAAAGGAAGTAGAAGAAAGTTTAAGAGGAAAAGAGATACAAGAGAAGAATCAACCCTAGTTCAAGATCAAAAGGATCTTTCAAAGTAAGATGCTACAAGTGTCAGAACCCTGGTCGCTATTCTTTCCAATGTTCTCGGAAGAAAATAAAAGTAAGAATTACGAGATCAGCTCCAAAACAAAAGAAGGATATTTCAAAGATCAAATGTTACCATTGTTATGCCAGCAAAGATCCATCTTAACCTGGATATATCAAGCGCCGAGAGGGATCCAATTTCTAGAGGTGTAATTTTTTTTAATCTTAAATTGTTTACACGTCCAGAAATAAATAAATAAAAATTACAGTTCAAAATTTTGTATCCCTTTCCATACTTGATAGATCTGTGTTTAATATTGATCTATGCTTTTTGGTTTTAATTTTTTTTGTGAGCTAACATGATTTTTTTTCATAACTTTTAATTTGGTTTAAATTTTTATTTTATGAGCCTGCTTTTTATTTGATTTTATTATTTTTATTTTATGATCCGACCTCCATATTGGGATGTAGATCACCTCAATACTCTCAGTGCAACAACTGGTCGCCTTGCTTATCAATGTCCTCAAAAGAAAAGAAAAGAAAGGAAACATGCAACTAATGTTGAAGAGCTTGCACCTCATAAGAAAAGAAGACAGAGTACTTCTAAGTATTCCAGAATATTCAATTGCAGAGTACTTCTAAGTATTGTAGAATATTCAATTAGAGCATGAAGGTATACACTTGGCAAGAATGCCAAGGGATCTTTTCTGACAAATCATGATAGTAGATCCAAGAGGATCTTGTATCTAGTACACTTAGACACATGCAGACCGATAACAGTGACATCCTTGTATGTCTCTGTGCACTATGTATGATTATCTCTAGAAGACATGAAGACATAAAATAAAGACTTCAACAAGTTCTAGAAGTTCAGAACTTGATGAAGAAGAAGATCAAGGTCTTCAAATCAAATGATGAAGCAGAGTAGCCTTCCAGAAACTCCAATGATTTCTGCAAGGAGGTAGAGATCAAGAGGGAGTCAACAAAACAAGTAAAGATAAGTATTTTAGAATATGTATGATAATTTTTATTTGCTTAAATTAGAATTATTTTATTGATAAATAACATAATCGTTTAAATTAGTATTGGTTAATATGTGTGGACATTATGTCATAGGTTCATTATGAAGACTATAAGATTCTACCCATGTTCTTACAAGAAGATGCATCCAATACAACAATTATGCTCAGATCAAGTGTCCTCACCAATTAATGGAGGGAAAGGCTACTAAGGAGGCATTCGTAAAAGTGAAGCCAAAGAGAATCCTTGGTTGACTAGCATACACCCATGTGTTGAGGAAGAAGAAGATGAAGATCCATGATTAAGATCTACCTGGCTAGCATTCATCCTCAAGGCTTAAGTCACATAGCTAGAGGTGAATGGCCTAGCAAGGGAAAACAATCTCCCATTATCCTAAGTATATGGTGTGGGGAGATTGGCCCAACCAGGAAACTCAAATTGTTCACCCTTCATACTTTCAAGAGGAGTTGATAGACCCAATAGAACCAGTGGACCTAGAGATGTTACTTTACAAGATGCAGAGAGGCATACAATTCATAGTGATACTTTTAGAAAGAGAACCAAAGACCCCATAGGTTCTCATGTTATGTTGAGGATGGCAGTTGTTATTTATTTTGTGTTCAGTGTTGTCTGTTGTGACATTGAATTTTGGAAAATATCTCACCCCATAATGTTGGCATCTATATGATGACAACTAAGGAAATTATTAAGCACGAAAAGTGTGATGGTAGTAGTAGAGACAATCCAAAATCTCTATCAGTTATCTCTTATGGATAATGATTTCCTTCATTTACATCTTTTTAACTTGATTTATATTCTTTGTTTGGCTTGTTTCTCTTGCAATTGGTGGCCACATGAACTCTATGGAGTCCTTGTTTCTAAACTCTGGTATTTCTTCCAATTGTAGTTGAGTTATTTTAATTATTTTTTCCAATGTAATTTCATAATTTCAAATGGAAAAAGGCTAGTTGTGGATCAATGACACAAGGATCAGAGAAAATATGATAAAAGAGAGAGATGGTCAAAGTTTGTATTAGAATTGGTTATGCTACCAATGAAATGAACAACAATTCATTTACTACATAAAAATCCAACATAAATAAGACAAAAAACAATGATCCATAAAGAACAAGTAATAAAAATGTATATATAATAAATAATATATACAAGAGTATGCAATAGCATGTGATGTTGGTATAAATATACATTGACTTGTCACACACAATAGACACACCTTGTAGGCATGTGCCATTTAGTTGTTCATTATTATTATTATGTTCACAACATTATTATAATTATAGTGAAAGTAAATTTTTTAATCTGGTTTACGTGGGTAAGTTTCCCTAGAAGAATTCAACTTAGATAGAAGTTTGGTATCTTTTATGTATGGAATTCCTAGAAGATTGGATCATTAGAAAGTGAGGTATTGTTATTTTTTCTCTATTATTTTATACTATATTCCATAATAGTTCTAAGGCTACATTCATAGAGTTAAGATCCGAGAGATATTTAGGTTTAAAGATGAAATCTAACATATAATTGTTATTCAAAGAAAACCACAACAATTGAAATACACCATTTGTAGTCCATAAGAGTGCAAACTTTCACTCCTACTAGATGCCTCTAAATTTTGGGTCACGATATCAATAGCAATAATATTTTGCAACTTAAGATTGATTGTTTTTATTGTTTTACATTTTCACAATTTTGTTTTATATACTTCTCACATATTTCAGTGACAACCTCCACACTTTTGTGCACTTCAATCTCAAAATAACATACTTGTATCATACTTGCACCAACATTTAGAAAACCTAGCTACTTTTTATCTAATATTATATTGAAAACCTACATTATTGTAAAGCAACAAAACAAGAAATGCATCATACAATAAAAATATTAAATGAGAATCAACTTTACAAGTGAGAAATGAGAAAAAAAAACACTTTCTAAGTGGAAAATAAAAGATTGTATAGTATTTTATTTTATTTGTTTAATATTAAAATTATGAAGAAATGCTTATTAAATATAAATTTGATAAATGATGTTAATTTAACATGTGTCCATGAAGTTTTAAGAAGTAGAAGGCGCATTGCAAAGACTAAAAGGCGTCACTAAAAACACTTATGGCAATACAAGGACCATCACCATAAGTAACTTTGGCAACAATCATTTAAGGCTTGTTGCGATAAGTAATTTTAGTGACTAAAACAATGACATGCTTCCAAGGGGTGTAGAATAGATGGTGGATGGTTGCACTTTTAAGGCACTTCTTGCGTAAGGTCATCAGTTTGAAGCTTTGTGGGTACAAATCTATTAAAAAAACATACCTTTTATAAGCCAAATGGTAATCAAGTTCAACCACCTTTACAAGAAAATCCAAGTTCAATGACAATCAGTCTCCTAAACAAGAAAGAATTAACATAATGCATCTTAATGTGCTATAAAAAAAGTATCATAGAAAAAAACTATATTGCAACATAAAAATATAATGAAAAAGGATAATTGACTTGATTGTTCTCAAACTACTACAATATTAATAAAAGGATAACCTAATTGAGATATTTGAGATGTTTGCACCCATTTGAGACCATAGTAGCATAATTCGAGTACGAATGCAGATTTGATACGGAAAAAATACGTAACAAAAAAATCTAGTACAAAAAAATACGGGACTAGGTTGCTTATAGATTTAAAAAAAAATATTTTCTAAGTTATTTTTTTTAATATACATAAACCATTCAATATTTCCATGCACTATTGGAATTTGACTAGCAAAATACCAGCCATGGGACATTTTTCTCTTCAAATACCGTCTATATTTTATACTTCCTGCCACAAAAAAAAATTAAGAAAACATTAAGACTTCTATATATAGTCTCCAAGATATAAGAGAATTTATCTAAAAATGTATTTATAAATTTATTAAATAATTAAAATGCCAAAAATAAATTATAAAACAATAAAACAAATTTCTAAGTATATATTCCAAAAAATATTACCCTAACTAAAATTTAATATTATAACTAGTTACTAAACTTTATATTACAAAATAAACCTAATTTAAATAAATATTTATAATTAAAGTATAAAACAAAATATATATTAAATTTTAAAGCTTTCAACTTTTAAAACCTAAAACTAATTATGAACTGATTATGTACAAAATTAAAAATAGAACAATAAAATTTAAATAATGTTTGTGCCAAAAATCTAAGAAAATTTACAGTACTCCTATTATGTCGAATATTTGGCAATTTTTGAATTGTCTCTGAATTTCTGTACAAGAAAGTCGAATACAGTTGAATTATGCTACTATGTTTGAGACAAGGTTATTACAAAAACTTTAAACACAACAAAACTAGGAAAATTTTCACATCATTTCACCATGCACCAAATTTCTAAACAATTTTACAACTTGTGATTCTAGACCACGACTTTAAATGGTTATCACTTCTATGTATAAATTCCAAGGCATGTTATAAACAATTTTAGAACAACACAAAATTACCTACACATGGATACAAACATATAAATTCCAAGGCATGTTACAAACAATTTTTGAGCAACACCAAATTATCTACACATGGATACAAACATAATTTAATTCAAGGCTCAACAATTCAACATCCTCAACCCTTAGAGATATCATGTTAAACAATAATCATGTTAATCATTATTACTTTATAATAAAATGTACATGATTTCTTAATAAATTTATTTTAACAACATAATAACTGGTATTTAAGAGGTTTTTTTTACTTTATTTATTGAATGAAAATAGTATACATTTGATTATCAAGAACCATAGTTTAGCCCTTAAACCAAAAAGGTTATGTTGCCTCCTAATTCGCACCTCAGGTAATGTGGTAGAAATCTTCAAGCCACTGGGTGCGACCTTGGGGGCAAGCTCGAACCAAGTGCTATCACCTGATACTCAGCTCCTCCGTCTAGGCCAACTCTTAGCGAAGCCAAGGGGGGAGGACCCTAATGAAAAGTAAAATCTAAGGTTTTTACTCTACGAAAGGAATAATTAATTCTAGTAGTTTTAATATGGAATGGATGACATTAAAAAATTACCAATTACCGCCAACAAGATTAACCTTAGCAACACTTTAACTCAAATTAGATACACAAAATTCAATGACACATTGCGAGGATTAACTTATGCAAAAAAGAACAGAATAGACCAATGTCGAAATGAAAAGAGTGCTTGCAAATGTGGGTTGCTAGTGTAGTCTCGGTGAAAGTATTGTAGTGACTCGGTTGATAAATTTTAAATTATTAAATGAATTGATTAAGGAATGGGTGAATTGTGGGTTTGGCCCAACAAGTCAAGTCCCTTCGAACTGAGTGCTAAAGCGGTAATACCAAGTGTCCAATAGGGCGAAGATAAACCTGCTTAGAGCAGCCCCCTGACTCTGTAGTGATTACCCTTTGCAACCTCCCGAGTTCTCGAGAAAATTACTTGTGTGGATTTTCCTATTAGATCTAGTAACTCGTATCCCTTTCTAATACAACCAACTAATCAGACAAGTTGCAACGATGTAGAGCATACGGGGAAGGAGTCTTGGTTTATTTTTAAAGTTTTAGACAAGTTTTCTGATTTAGAAAAAAGATAAAACCCAGGAGTCTCTTTCCAGATTCAATATTCGGGCAAGCCCTTATCTACGAACCTATACTCGGGAAAGCGAGGGGGTTTATTTTTTACGTAGCAGTGCATAACAAAATTGTTTTTTTTTTTAATTACTACACTGCTCAAATCTTTTCCCTTATGGTACTTCGGTATAACACAATGGGTAAGTATTCAAGTTACTTTTTCAAAACTCAAACAAAGCATGAAATGATTAAGAAAAACAACTACACTAACAGCATATAAGAAAACAAAAAAAGAACACCAACACAAATCCCCCAAGGGGGATGGGGACCAGGCTCAACCGAGCCTACTCAAACTTGCTTTTATTAATCGGTTACAATGCTTCAGTGGATATGCTCTTTGGTCCTTGTTATCTGGGATCCAAAGGCTTACAACATGCTAAAAAAAAAGGCCCAACTAAGGGGAAAGCCTCCTGGGAGCTTCGGATGTTCGAAAAAGCTATTTTCAGGCAAAGTTTCCTTCTCTTTTTTGATGGACCTGCTAAAAACCAGCAAGCATATGTAAGTGAAAGATGCCCAAAAACACTTTGGAAGTGTCTTTGGACAACATGCAAAAAACTACAAAAAAATCTGAGTAACAACTGATTACAAAAAAGAAGGAAACAACTAAGTGAGGCAAGCTAGAAAGCTTGCCTTCTTATGATCTTTGCTTGCCTCTTGAGAAGAATGGCAAGCAAATCTCAAGCACAAAAATGCTAGATCAAACTTTAAAATGCATAGAAACTCTTTCAACAAGCTTATTTAATTTTCAAAATTTTTATACTTGCAAAAAAGGGAAAAGTAACTAGATCTAGAATTTTAAATGTACCTTTGAAACAGACTAAAAATAGAAACTTTTAGACATCAGATCTACCTTTGATATGACTTTAGATGCTAGATCTAATATGGAAATGTTTGAATCCGAAAGAAAATTTTAAGAAATTTGTGGATCAAAAGTTAAAGAACCCAGAGTAGAGCAAGAAATAAAGGACAGAAAAAACCTCCTTGGTGAGATAAGAGGGACAAAGCTTATTTTCCAATTTTACTGAAAGAAAGGTAGAGCACATTCGCTCATCAATACTCCAGCTTTAGCTTCCTGCAAAAGATTATCAACACTAGCAATGGGGATTAAAAAATACCTGTGTAAACCGAAAGAGACTACAACAACAATGTAGATCCAAGCATGAAATCATACATATATCAAATAGTCTTCCTCGACTTGCAATAAAAGAGTAACCTAACAAGAATTACCTTTTATCTCTACAAAAATACCATTTCCTTCTGAAAGCAAGTTAATCCCAAACATATACAAGCATGAAAACAAATACAGATTACCTCACTAATGTAAAGTAAACTCTATCCAAACATCCATAGATCCCACACAGAAATTGCCTCCAAAGCCTTTTATTCACAATACTCAAGAAAACTATTACAATATTACAAGCAAAGGTTCCACCTTTTGATGCTGAACAATGGAGAGGTGACCTGCTTAAATAGGAAAAGAGAGACCCAGGGGGGGCCTCATTAATACTGAAGATGAAGTCAGAGTTTAGCTGAGTCGCGCTGAGCTGAACTGAAGCAATCAACATAATCGGTGAGGTGATTTACTAGTTTTACTGAAGAGGTAGGCAATCTCTCCCCACCAATCAAGCCACCTCACACACCCAACTCGCATGCTTCACTCCCCACGCGAATGTACGGCTATGATAGAACCAACACAAAACTCACTTTGGACTTAACGCTTTGATGTATGGTAAACTTTATTAAATGTAAACCAAAGTTCACGTGTGTTGTATTGGAGTCGGTCCACAACCTCAAGCTTTAAGCTAGCGCAACACTCCAAGGTTTGACGTCACCCACCTTGCCACACGAACGTTTCACCCACACTACGCCCCTCCTAATAAATACGTGGTATAACCAAGCCGTAATAAAAAAAAAATGCTTTAATGTGATGTGAAAAAGGGGGTGCACACCCTTCATGCTAGCGCAATACAACTTCACGTGTGAGCGCTTTCCATGGTGAATTGACGTCACCATACTCCAATCCATCGCTAGCTTGTAATGAAACCAACGTAGAGTGGATTTATTAAAATAAAACAAGCAATTTTATTGTGATGTGGATATAAGGTGGGGGCCACTCCCATGCTCACGAATTCCTTCACGTCACCCTCTTAATACAACCTTCCAAAACCATATTTTAAAATCAAATTTTGACTTCAAATGAGTGGAGGTATGAATCGCTAGTCACATGGGACCCTTTCCATGTCACTCAAATCAATTTTTTAATTGATTTTGACCTGTTTTGAAATTTGACTTTAGTGTCAAAATGTCCAAACTTAGCATTAAAATGCTATTTTGATGCATTTTTAGCCCAATAATGCCTCACAGGGTGCTCTGGTTGCTCAACTGATGTAGAAAGTGGTCCCAAGGGTAAATTGGACGCTCCAGATGTGAAAACAAGTGTCTCCACGTCAGAAACGGACTCCGTATCTAACTTTTATTACAATATGAAGTTTTTTAATTAAACCATTAAAAAAATGGCTTAAAAAACGGAAAATTTTTTTTTATCTTTTGCGGTAAATGACGAAACTCTACGGGGATCTAGTACATGTCCATATGACTCAATTCGAATGCCTAGCATGGTGAAAAACATCGACACGAAGGCTCTAATAACTTCTCTAGACCGCAACACCAAGATAACTACCCCAACTTTGAAGGTGTGACTGAAAAACTCAGAAATTATTAGTCGTTTGTTCAACAACCAATAATAACCAAGGGAAAAAACACTCTAGGCTAGTCAGCTTGATGCTCAAGTCCGGGAAGCCGAGCATTTTATAAAAAATTAAATGCTAGGACATTTTTTACAATTTCCCCAAGAGGGTATGAACATGTGTTACAAAAAACGGTCATGGAGGCCTGAAAGGACTTCTGAACTCTGAATATGAACAAGTATCTTGTTCATCACTGGCGGCTCACGAAAAATCCAACTAGGTGCCGCCAAGTCGTTAACATGTTCCACCTTTACAAACTGTTATGTCAAAATGATCTAGGCCTCAATGTCCGTATTTATTAAAAAAAAAACCAACAAAATAATCTAGACACTGATTTGCAAACAGAATTCGATGTGGGTCTTTATAGAATGATCAAGTCAATATATCTTCATTCTTTTTTAAGGGACCTTGTAAGTTCACCTAAGTGGGTCTAATGGTTAAGAACATGTGCTATCTCCGTGGAAGTCACAGGTTCAATTGTGGCAGAGGGTAGGGCTACACATATTGACTCGTCATAGTAAAGCTGAAAGGGTGGGAATCCCTGAAGTTGAAATCTCAGCCCAAGCTGATATATGAATTACTGTTATATGTGGCTTGCGGGTTGTTGCATATGCTTTTTCGGAGGTTGCTACATAATATCCATGGATAGTAAAGTTGAAAGGGTGGGAATCCCTGATTTGAAATCTCGGCCCAGGCTGATATATGAATTACTGTTATATGTGGCTTGCAGGTTGTTTCATATGCTTTTTTGGAGGTTGTTTCATATGCTTTTTCGGAGGTTGCTAAATATCATTGTTAAAAAGAAAATTTATTATTATTCATAAAAGAATAGAGCCTAAATGCATCTTTAAAGTTTTTGTCTTCGACGTTTCAATCACATCACCTGATCATCTTAAGAGAAAAAAAATACTCAATTCTGAACCATTATGCGTGAAGCAATGTTCAAAGAAATTGTTATTATTATTCAAGTCTATCTATTTTTAAACTTGAACATAAACATTATTTATCATGAGCCTTTTACCTTGGGAACCAGTGCAAATAAAGTAAAACTGCTCTAATTATCGAAGTGGGCTGCCTATGACCTCGTTAATGGCTAAGGTAACCTTGCCATGGTAACCCTCTCTCTACTTTTCTAGTTACCAATTGAGCTCGTCACAACCCACATAATCATAATAAACAATAAACAATTGAAACCCTCTCTCTACTTTTCTAGTTACCAGTTGAGCTAGTCACAACCCACATAATCATAATAAACAATTGAGAATAGATATAGCAAGTAGTCAATATTAGCGAGCCAATAATATATGAATTTTAACCATGTGGAAAATAGCGATGAAGATCAAGTTGTGTTTACCATGTGAGTTGCTAAACAGAAGGTTTTTCATAGCCATATTCTACCTCCTAACTCAACGTATCTAGTGGTACATATGTGCCACAAATTCCCATAGAACCGAGCATGCTGCAATTAGTGCTAACATCTCTTCTTCTAGTTATGCAAAAGTTGTATTGCAAGGTGTTGGGAAACTGATCCATCATAAAATTTTGAGGTAATATAAACAATGTATTTTAACTACTCAGAATTCAGCTACCATTTCATTACCAAAGATCTCTATCTGAAACAGCTCTAGAGATATAATTCAACTGGTCATCCACATCTTTGCAGCATATATACCGCAGATATATACCAAGATGTATGAATTTTGGTCGTCATAGCAGACATTCTTCTCAGAAAATAGAGGCAAACATAAATATTGGATATCAACAGAGATATAAACTTTACCATTCAGATAATAGCTGCTTGCATTGAAATACCAAATGACAATTTTGCAGAAAACGTGATACATAACGTAATTATCTACATCCTGTCATTAAAGATTCACAATGCTGTATCCTGCACTTGGACCACAGCCACTATTTGGAAATTATAGCTTAAAACAGATTTTACCAGAAGGCTTTTGGACATCTTCCAGATATCTTATGAAAAGCACAGGAATCAAAACTTCACATTTTGTATACAAATAATGATGAGAAATCTTGTACAAATTGATATTTTCTCTATTTTTTACATTGAAGAGTTCCCCCGAGGCTATTGTCCAACAAAAATCAAGATGTGAAGAATCTTGTTGGATAGCGAAAACAGACAAAACTCAGTGGAAGTGGTACAACCCTTGTGTACCAAGATACTGCAAAACTGAATTTGATAAATAATACAGTGGATGTATGTTTCTTTAGCTGGTAGCAATTCTCACTTCTAAAGCTAGAAAACTATAATGCGTAGATTTTTGACATTACATATTTGCAGCGACAAGTTGGACTCTGCAGAAATTCCAAAATGTTAAACTAATTTATAGAAAAAGTTCACTCATAACAACTTCAGGCGATTGTTCCTTCTCTTCAAACTTTCTTGCCATTTCTCTCACGTTTCTTTCTTGCATGGCATCAATAATCCTCCATGTGTCATCGCTAATGACCTTTGTCTGCAAAACAAAAGATGAACAAAAAATGATCTTAAACCAATGATGTAACTGCAAACCTAGAAATACAAGACAGCAGCAATTTTTGTTTCTTGTTTCTTGATCACGCACTTTAAATTTCATGCTTGAGGACAGACAGCAATACCTGTTGTGGACGTGGAGCACCAAATGTAGCAAAACCCACATTTCCCGGGCTAAAGGTCACTCTACCAGGCAATGACACGCCATAGATACCCCAACGTCCAACATAAACAAGAGCTCCATGTTCATCAACAGGCTTGACTCGTGGCTGCAAAATATTGAAGTTCAGTTGCCTATATTGGAGCACCATCAATGCAGAGATACAAGCTATATCCATAATTACGACTTCTTATTTCTCATTTATCAAAGAAATCAAAATCTGAAGGTTGACATTTGACATCCACCAAATAACATACATAAAATTTACTACACTAGAACTATTTAACTAGGGTGTACACTGACTTCTCATTTTTCATTTCTTAAAGTCAAAGTCTGAAGATTGACATTCAACATCTAAATTTAGCAAGAATAATATAAACATAAAACATATTTCGTTCAAAGCATGATAACACGACAGCTCTGACCCTGTTGTGCAACTCAATCTGGAAGCTGCTAATTTTCGACTAAATTTCAACAAAGAATTTCTGTTATTCTTTGACCTTTCATTTGTTAGAAATGTAAGACTGGGGGTAACTTTACAAAATAATATGATAATAATGTCGGTTATTAATGTTCGTTGAGACATTTGGTCCATGGGACCTTAAGATTAAAGAAAGGTAAGAACTAGAAATTACTTGGTTTGCTTTAAAATTTTATTTCTATGCTCCAAAAGTTTTAAGAGAAGCATTGTTAAATCTCCATACTTTTGATGACTTAAAAGGTTAGGAAGATCAATATTATGACAAATATTTTGAAATTGCAATCTAATTTGGGTGTGTTACCCCTCAAATTGCACTAGGTTTATTCAAGGCTTTAAGAGGATGATGATCCAAAAAAAGTTCAATATAAGGTTTTTCAAAGCCAAATTTGCAATGTATCATCATTGTATTAGCTGTCCATGGTTATGTTGTAAAAATGATGTAATTGAGATGTCTCTTCTAAGTAAAGTGCCAGTTATAATCCTTGATTAGATCGACTATGTTGGTTGGACTGAGGCAAGTGACTCTTGAGTGTTTTTTTACTGAAAAAAAAATTACATCTTCATGATCATAAATTTTTAGACGTTTCTCCACTTGTAAAATCCTCCAAAGAAAAAGCACATCCTAGGTGCCTCTACCATATGCTCTTCAGCACCTAAGCCCTAGAGTCAATGTAATGTATCACATCCCATGTTTTTGAGTCACCATGGACACTTACGTTATGCCGATTAGAGCTTAGAGTCTTACATGTCCCTCTTGCACATGGTTGTGGCTATAACTAGGTTAAAAAGGTTAGAAGTGCCTTTCCCTAGTTCTAACTTTGTGTTTCATAATCTATTTCTCATTAACTTTATAACTCAAAGTTTTCCCCTTTCTCATGTGTGACCGTAAACATACTTTTATGCAATCTCATGTATCCCCATGCAGTCCACGTCAACACCCCTTCTAGCCTAGCGCTTGACCCTTCCAATTGATGTGTTAGACCATTCTAAAGGACTTCCTAGCAATGTTCCCCCAAGATTCCGGGACGTGGGGAAGTGGGAGCGAGGAAACGCAATGTACCCCCCCTGAAGTACGTCGAGGTCTTTAACATAGGAAAATTTTTAATTTATAGGGGACCCCACCAAAAGTAGTAAAATAAAAAATTTATAATTTAAGATTTTAAAGATTAATGCTAAATAGTAACGAAATAATAACATTAACATCACGTATTCAAAATTGTGTGTAAACATTAAAGTTTTAAACCACTAACATCACAATTCAATGATTCATTCCAACATACATCAATGATTTGGAAATAGAACCTAAAACCCTCTTGAATGGGCCCCTCACGCATGTGGAAGATGAACGGGTGAAGAAAATTGGAGGGAAAACAAAAAAACAAGCCGCCACGTGTTTAGATTTTAGCCTTAAAACTTGCCCATGTTTCCGTCTTTTGAGGTGTCTTGTTCGTTTCCCACCATTTCCGGATTTGGGTACGTGGTGGAAACGTACCCAAACTCGTTTCCTAGTTTCTAAAATGCGTGGGAGCAAGGAAACTAGTTTCTGGGGTCCGGAAATGCATACCCGTGTAACACTGCTTCCTAGGCTCAAGACCCCGATCATTAGAGGAAACTAGGTGGAAGTAGGTGAGAAAGAGAAGACATGTCAAAAGCTTGAGATGGAAGTAGGTGGTCTCGAAAAGGACAAGAAATTTTATGCCTATGTCAAGTTCAACAACAATTCAGTCATTTTGGATGAGATTTTGGATTGTCAAAAATCTCCATTTGACAAATTCGATCTTGGCTACAACAAAGAAGAAGGAAAATCTGAGGTTGGCACATGGCCTCCTAACACTCCTGAAGCAAGCCCTTCAATGTCCAAGAATGAAAACAAAGCTCCTCGTCAAGAACTTGCACAACATAAAGAAGACTACAAAAGATCAAAAAGACGTCAAGAGGTTGGTCCCACTCCCCAAAGCAGATTCAGAAGAGAAACAACTTTAAGATGGAATCAGGCATTCAGGTATGAAAACAGTTTTAATGGTTATTGCTAGTCATGTAATGATTTTGGTCATGAGGCTATGGATTGTAGATTCTATGAAAGAAGAAGAGTTGGAAGTCCCAACAACACAGTTAGATGTTGAACATGCAACAATGTTGGTCACATTGTTGCACATTGTCATACTATGAGATGTTATAGTTGCAGTGGCTTTGGACACAAAGCTCAAGATTGCGTGAATTCAAGAAGACAATCTATGAGGAATGCCTCATAGACATCCGCAAGAAAAGTTTATGAACCATGGAAGAAGAATAATGTAGGGAGATATACAGCTCAGAAGTCAAATACTCAGAATCAAGGACACTCACAGGTATGGATGAAAAAGAATGAATCGTTGAATGTGGATAAAGTGAATCAGTGCAAAGAAGATGGTTGCCATATGGCAAGCCAAGTCTGAGATTTCTCAAACACCTTGAGTTCATGGAGTTCGGAGGAGGAATTCAAAGGTGAGAGAGAGCAATTAATGGCTCTTTCATTAAAGCAGGACAGGTCCCTGGATCATGATATAGCTATGCATGTTGATAGGCGGAGCAATGATTAGTTAGCAGTGACTTCAAATACACATATGTGGTCACCCTTTTCGATTGATGCCAAAGGGGGAGATATGAAGATAAAAGCAGGAGTATGATAGTAGGGGGAGCATGAGTTGTTGTCATCAATGACAAAAGGTGAGATTGTTGATTGAGTTGTCATTGATGCCAACATGGGACTTGTAGTGGCCCCTCAGGTTGTCATTGATGCCACCAAGGTCCCCTACAATGGACAAGCTTGATGAACAAGTATGAGTTGATCATGGACACTTGCACAGGTTTGGTATGGGTTTGATCACCCCTTACCCACATATAGTGGCCAGCTTGATGATAGCTTGATGGTTGATTGATTGGACATACCCACACATGTGGTAGCTTGGGCATTGCAGCCCATTCACTGATGGTGTGTGCTTTGTAGCACATGGTGACACAAATGACCCATCCTGTGGTCATTTGTTGAAGAGATCATGACTTGTTGGGGTCATGAAATCCCACACACTTGGTATGTGCCATTTGATGTTCTTGGAGCCCACTGCTTGCACCTAATGAAGACCTTGATGAACTTGTACTCTTGAAGAAGTCCCTTATGTTGATGACACAAGCCACTGGAAATTAAAAATGGTCAAAATAAATGGTGAAGCCAGCCCAATCAAAAGGATAAAAAATAGCATCCTTGAGGTGACCCTAACGTGGCTTTGAGAAGGATTTGAATGAAGAAAAAAAGGGAGATAAAACATAAATAAATAAATTACAAGAAAAAATATATTCCAAATACAAATGAAGTCGGATTCAAATAAAAAATAATAATTTCTTTCGGGAAGGTCGCCCCCCCTTTAAGAGGATTTCTTTTGACAAAATTAAAAATACAAATACAAATGATAAATTCTTTTTGACAAGTCGACTCAAAAAAATACATATGAAAATGTGTTTAAAAAGAAGGTAGTGCTCTCATTTTAGTAAGTGGATGTGGGGAAGAAAAAGCTCTAAATTTCGTGAGTATAACTAAGGGCAGCCGCAGTAGAGGAGAAAGTTTTTAAATCTTTTCTTTTTCTGATTTCTGGAGTATATCTTCTGAGAGAATTTGGGACTTTTGAGAAGCGGCAAACGATTTCGGTGGCAACAGACGAATTCGGTGGCAACAGACCATTTCGGTGGCAGCAGACAATTTCAGCGACAACAAACAATTTTGGTGGCAACAGACAATTTGTGGCAACAGACAATATATTTCAATGGCAGCAGAAAGGTTCTTTTTGTTTTGTAAAGTTTATTTCAGCAAAGAGATGATAAAGTTGTATAGTGATTTAGAAATGACAAAGAAGTTTGGAGGATGGTCAAGATGAAGCTTGATGACATGGTAGTGGACAAGTTTGTTGAGCAGAGGTTGATGAGTTGAGGTTGATGAAAAGAGGTTGATAATAGTGATGCAAGCTAAGTCTTGCACTTGAGGATTAGACTCAACACCCTTTCTTAGTTGGAGCTAAGAAAACCAGGCTAGGTCATGTTGTTAGAGTCGGTCCTCTTTGTATCAGTTGGTGCTGATTGTAATCGCAAAGATTGTTGTCTTCCATGTACATAAATAAAACAAGTTTACCAAAGAAATGTTGTGTTCTCTTGTGGTGTGCTACTTGTTATGATTCAATAATCTAGTTGATAATATGCTTATGATTTAATGTTGATTAGTTGATGGATACGTATGTAATGATGATGTAATGTATCGATGAACTCTGCTTAGTTGATAGAAGTTAAAAGAGTTTTAAATTGCCTACACACTTATTCACCACCCCTCTCAGTGTAACCATTGTGTCCTGTTGACCACCAAAACCAACTAGGTGGACAACGATGTACCATGCACATGTTGGATGTGCCTTGAAGATAAGAATGAAGTACTTAATGATTATATCAAGCGAGGCAGCTCTTCTTCTCTTTATGAAATTTCTGCCCCCTGCGGGGGATTTTGTAAGGATATGTCAGCATAAAGGTCTAGTTTTTTGTAACTTGATCACCTAAGACTTAGTCATTAGGGAAGTCTTTTCATCGAGTGTTTTTTCACTTGGATAATTAAAATTTATTTTTAGAGATTTTAATTATTTGAGTTTTTCACTCAAAATTACCTCCAAGGTGGTGAAAGGTGTTATAGTGATCGAGTCCATGGGGTGAATGGGGCCTAGGAATGTTCTATATTACCATGCTATACATTATCCAAAGTCTTGTAGAATTTCATTAAGTTTTGCATAGTTTTTTTTAATTTTTGGTCATTAAAAATTGTCACTCAGGACAATTTATTGTAATGTAAAAGAGGGTTACTTGGTCCTTTTTAATGTTGTATAAGGGTATGGGTACTCAAGACAAATGGCATGAGCACCCCTACACCCTTAGGCCAAGTTTGAAATCATTCAGACAAGTATTACTATGGTTTTGGTCACCTTTTCCAAGGCCAGTCATGGAAATCAGGAAATTGGGCATTTAATTAGAGAGCCAAATTTTGGAAAAGTGACTATAGTCACTTGGGGTGGCCAAGTAAAGGTTCTAATGTTTATATTATGTTCCTAAGACAAATTTAAGACCCAAAGGAGGGGCCCCAAGTAAGCATATAACAAGTTTTAAGTTGTCGAATCTAGGGTGGGTGCCCCTTTCTCTCTTTGATTGGTTGGGTGAGCTAAAGTCAATGGAAATGGCCCCACTATGGTGGTTTCTTCCCCATTTGACATAACAATAAGGTTAAAATCATTAAATTAGGAGTTTCTCTCCCCATATTGGAGATCTCAAACCTTGGTTTTGCCCTCCTTGAGTAAATTCGCCCCCCCTCTCTTGGGCCCCCCTCTCTCCCTTGCGACACTTGTCTAGCATGCAAAGAGCCTCTCTCTTTCATTTTTTCGATTTAAGGAGGTTTCCCCTCCTCATTTGGGTTACACATTCACACCCACTCCCTTGCTCATGCTCTCATTCTTTTTCTTGCTCTCTTGCCCTTACTCTTGCTTGGGCATTGTAATTTTCAGCGATTTGGCTTTGGTAATCAAAATCTTTGGAGGAATCTTGTGTGCATTGTTCTCATTGATGGTTTGCTTCCATGCTTAAGGAGCTACACAAGTTTGGTTGGCCAAGGAAGCATACTAATTTGATTTGGTAAGATTTATGGTATTTGTATTCCATAAATTTTGTGAGTTTTCATTCTTGTAGTAAAGAAGTTCATATATTTTCTAGTTTGAAGATTATGATTTCTTTCCTCATTATTTGATTCTCACCTTCTAGTAGTTGTGTAGTGAAAATCTTATAAGTTGCAGGTTATTTGGATTGAAGAGTGGGATTCCTCGGTTGGATTGCCCCATTGCTTCACTTCTTGAAGAACAAAGGACCAATTTTCTCTTTCTTTACAAATTTCTGAATTTTAATTTTAGTTTGTTGAGTGTTTTAAATCTGATTTTAACTCTTATATACTCAAGTGCTTTCAAAATTATTCATCTGGCAACTTTGTATAAATTTTGTATATATATTGCACTAACATACTAACTTCCCCAAAATGATTTTAGGCACATTTTATCATTTTCTGTTTGCTAGTTTTTAGCAAGTTAGTGACAAAACAAGGAAAAACTCTATCAAATTTCAACCATGTTGGAATATAATCCGTCGGGATTATGCGTTATTGTAAATATTAGGAATATGAAGAGACTCTCGGATGTGTGATCCCAAGAGTCATCGTAGATGTATAAATAAAGGCATTCTATGGAGAAATAATAAGAACTCGGGAGTTATTCCACCTGACAATGGTATCAGAGCTCCATAACTCCTGCCTGCATGCCTATCAGAGCTGCCTGTCATAACTCCTGGCTGCTGTGTCTCAGTCTTGGCATTCTGCTCGCCAGTCTGCCCTTTGCTCTTCCCTCCTGCCGGCTTGCTTGCCATCATTATAGTCGTTATTCTCTGGTCAGATACAGACCCGTGTTGAGGAACAATTTTTAGAGTGAGATAGAAGCTGCGCTCTCATTTGGAACTACGGCCTCCACCTCCCGTCACTCCCTCAATTCTCTGTGTTCTTTTTTGTGATTATCTGCATCTCGTCACTCCCTCAATCCTGAAACATTTTTGTGACTGTCTGTGACCACTCTATTCGACGTTTTTGTGACTATTTGCAATCTACCTGGAGAGGGTTGTGCAATCTGCCACTCCCTCCTCGCATCTGCGACCACCATTTGAAGCTATCAAAACTATGCTTTTTATCCTCTTTCTTGGAGCTGTGACTACCAAATCTGGAGACAACGATCTACAATTGATTGTGATGTTGCTGCGACCTGCCAAGAAAATTGCTGAGAGTTGCAAACTCGTGGAAGACTATGCTTGAGCCTGTGTGTACCAACTGAATTTGGACATGAGCGATTTGCAAAAGGCTGAGAGAGCTTGTTGAAAGAATCACGTGAGTGGAGGTAAATATTGTTGCAAAAATATTTTGTGACCGTTTGATTGCACAAACCCTAATTTCTGCCCAAATTCTTGTGCATGGAGTGTTTTCTGGAAAATTTCTGCAAATATTTTTCATATGTATGAATGGTGTGGCTGCTGGGATCAGCCCGTGGCTTATGTAGGAGCCTATGAAGGATGAGTATGAGACATTTTCTCTGTGATCAGCAATGAATGCTATGTGTTGGAGATATTGTATGTTGTGAACTTGAGGTGTATTTGCTTGTAATTTGTTCCTCCGTTCAAATTGAAGCCACACCGTTCTTGAAAAGGAGAGAATAAGTGCTTTGAATACTCTCCCTTCGTCACAAAGAATGTTGATGGAATGGGTGAATTTGTGAAGACCAAGTATGAACGTGAGTGTTTCGCTGTGTGGAGCTACATCTTGAGTCCATCAATACCCGAAGTCGTTTCATTTGGATATGAGACCATTACTGCGACTGAAGATCGAGTTGAATACTGCTTCAAGAATGTGAAACTCTGCTCGTATTCTGCTGCTTGTATTTCTCAGAGTTCCTTCATGCTCCCACTCCACTACTTGTAGAGATATTCTTCACGCTTGCATTGAGAGGGTAGTGCGCTACTCCTATCTTATCTACACTCTTCCCCCATAGCCTGTTTGTTGTAGAAGCCGTTTGTTTTCTGCTCGAACATGGGAACAATCCACATGTTGTATGTGAAGCCATGTTGTGTGAGCTGCGATTTCATGTGAAGATTTGTTTTGAGAGCTGCTATGGAAGTTTGAGTGTTGCGACCAGCCAAGAGGAGATCTCAGTACTCAAACTGAGAACTTGTTAAAGATTGAAACCTGTGATATACTGCTGCGATTTCTTTGCTGTGTATTTGATGAGCTTGTGACTAATAGTTGATACGTTGGAGAAGAAGTGCATGTTGCGCTTCTCTTTTCTGAAGCGATTCTCTTCCTTGTGAACTGCTGCAAAGTGAAACTGTGACTACATTACCAGAGAAGATTGTTGGTGTACATCTGTATTTTGACAAGAAGGCTGCGTTCTAATCTCTTGAAGAAAGCCTGCTTTTCTTTGACCTACAACCTGCTCCTTTGCGTTGGTGAGAGATTGTTTTCTACTAGTTTGAAAGCCATTGAAAGCATATTTAAAGTTAGTATTGTAGGCTTGAGAGGATTAAGTTTGTATTTCAAAGTTTGTATGACAATAGCAGAGACATTGACATTGTTGTAAAGCTTGAGGAAGGTGGCAGAGACTTAGACCTGCACCTTTACTCTTTCTTCTTTTTCTCCTATTGTTTTAGTTGCAAGATTAAATCACAGAAGATGCAATCTATAGCATCTGTAGTTGGTGCCACTCTCACTGGCAAAGACACTTATCAGAGCAGCAAGAGAGGCAAAGGAAGAAGAAACTTCAGAGGTAGAGGAGGCAGAAACAACTCCAACAAAAGATCAGATTTGAAGTGCAAGCGTTGTGGAAAGATTGGACACACAACAGATCAGTGTTGGGCTTCGTGGGACTCCATCAAAGACAGACATAACCAGAAGAAAGATGACAATAAGAACCAAAATGCTAGTAAATCTTCATATTCTGCTCATTGTATTGTTGCACCTTGTAATCTTGGTATTAATGAAATGACTTCACTTTCATCTTACACAGATTGTTGGCTACTTGATACTGGTGCAACATCACACATGACTTTTAGAAAAGACTGTTTTGAAGAACTTAATGAAACAATAAATGGCATAGTTTACTTTGCAGATAAGTCAAGTCTTAAACCAAAGGGAATGGGCACCATTCGGTTGAAGATGCCTGGATTCCCTGATTTCTTGTTGAAGAATGTTCTTTATCTTCCAGAGTTGCAGAGAAACCTGCTGTCCTTGGTGCAGATTCGACAGCAAGGCCATTCCATCCACATGTTTGATGGAATCGTAGAAATAAGAAAGTCCTCTGACAACCAAGTCATCATGACTGGATACGAAAATGGGAAGCTGCTGAAGCTAAAGGGTTCATCTGCAAGGGTTCAGAACTATGCCTACCTCTCTCAGCATGGAGAAGGTAATTTGTCATCAAGTTTATTGTGGCATGCAAGATTTGGTCATCTGAATTATAATAGTCTTCGTTTGTTGAGAAAGTATG
>LPNX010816631.1:325886-366545 GCA_001517045.1 Pseudotsuga menziesii | reverse complement strand
TTTGAAATGACAGATATGGGACATCTCCACTATTACTTAGGAATTGAAGTCACTCAACATCCTAAGTACATATTCCTATCTCAGAAAAAATATATTGGAAAACTACTAGACAAATTTTGCATGACAGAATGCAACCCTATCTCTACTCCAATGGAACAGAAAATGAAGCTCACATCAAGCAAAGGAAAAGAATTTGAGGATGCGACCAAGTATCGACAACTTGTAGGAAGACTTATCTACCTTACAACAACTAGACCAGATATTTCTTATGTTGTTGGCATACTTTCAAGGTTCATGCATAAACCTTGTGAAGGACACTGGTCAGCTGCAAAAAGAGTTCTAAGATACTTGAAGGGGACTCAAGACGTTGGACTCAAGTACTCTAAGGTGGATGACTTCAAACTTATTGGGTACTCAGATTCAGATTTTGATGGCGATAAGGAGACAGGAGTATCAACTTTTGGATACACTATGAGTCTTGGATCAGCAGCTGTCTCATGGAGATCACACAAATAGTCAGTTCCGGCAGATTCAACAACATAAGCAGAATATGTGGCTGCAGCTGAAGCAACGAAAGAAATAGTATGGCTCAGGAAGATACTTGAAGATTTGCAAGAAAAACAAGAGAACTCCACTCCATTTTTGATCGACAATACTTCTGCAATCAAGCTGGCTAAGAATCCTAGATTCCATGATCGAACCAAACACATCAACACAAAGTATCATTTGATTCGACATCATGTAGAGGCCAAGACAGTCCATCTTTGACATTGTTCCACAAATGATTAAGTTGCAGACATCTTCACCAAAGCGCTTGGACGAGAAAAGTTTGAAAGATTCAGAAACATGCTCGGACTTACTAACACCCCTTCGGATTAAGGGGGGGATTGTTGGAATATAATCCGTCGGGATTATACGTTATTGTAAATATTAGGAATACGAAGAGACTCTCGGATGTGTGATCCCAAGAGTCATCTTAGATGTATAAATAAAGGCATTCTATGGAGAAATAATAATATGAATTCGGGAGTTATTCTACCTAACATTCCTAAACATACTTACTACTTTGTTATATATATCGATGCATATATAAAGTTTGGAATCAACACATGAGTACATTGTTATCAGATATATAGTAGTCGAGCTACCATATTCTTCTTTTCAGATTCCAGTACATTTTTCAGCCAGCTCCCCTACATATCAGATGTTGAGATGAGCATTTATGATGGATCATTATTTGATTGATGGACTATAGTACTCTCCCATGCCATGGCTGGGTCTCAGGACACTCAGATTTGAGGCCCAATGTAGCCATTTAGCCATTTGCAGAGCAGTTAGTAGTGCCCAGAGTTGCAGCAATGTTTTCTCATTGGACAGATGTTGGTTCAGATGGATTATTTACATGTTCATGACTCGGCTTATATTATCTTGTGTTATGGTTGTCATTGCTCTTATACTCATTTTTGTGACATGTATTAGCATTTAGTGTCATGATCTGGCGGTCATATAAATATGTGGACTTGGATGTATTGATATTATGTATTGATATCCCTACTCAGACCTGGAAGTTCTTGATCTATACTCATTGGTTTTACCCTCCTTACGGAGAATAGAGGTAGTCATTCCCATCATACTTTGGCTTGCTAGTGTTGGTTTCATTATTCACTATCTCCACTCAACCATTACTTTCTAGTTATGTTTCCAACCCGACCTACTACTTGACTTGTGGCATGGAGGACCTTTCCTTGCTAGAGCCTCTGTGTTGGATAAGCTTCCTTGTTGATTTGTGTCTCGGCTCTGACTTGCCTAGGTTGTGTTGGCTAAACCCGAAACAAGTAGCGCTGCCATCAGTACAATGTATTTGGAAATGAAATGAATATTTTATGAAAAACCCCATTCATAAAAAGTAGTGTTTTTGAACATACGTGAATGCAAGGCTAGCCTAATGAAATTGGCTTTGAAATATATTGAAATGAGTATCTTAAAACATTCATGAAAAGTAGTGTTTTTAAACATACATGAATGCATGAAGCCTCAATAATAAAAATCCGTGTAATAAATGCAAGGACCAAGGCTATGAAAAAATGAAGGCCCCAAAAAAAGCAATGGTTCCTAAAGTTATATCTAAGGATTGCTAGCCTCACTTGTATTGATTTGGATTGTGAGCATTTGTCAAGGTGAATAAGCATTTCTGAAAGTAACTTACCCATTTGTGAGACACTGCCATCCCCTGTGTTGTTTGTTGTCCGGCATATGCTAGAGTGAGTATCCCCTTTCCATATCCAAAGTGTCACAGTTTCAAGTTGGTAGTCACCCTTTGGCCTAGCCTTTTGAATTTCAGCCTTCACCCTTCACTAGCAAATTGATTACAACTATGAAGTGAGTATGGTCTTGAAAATCTGGTCTGAGTTATAATTAATAAATGAAACCCTATATACTTAGTTGATAGATCGCCAATGCAATGATTGCAACGTGTTATAATTGTTACTTGAATGATTTGTAGAGCATGACTTAACCTTTGAACACTTGCAGCAGATGGATGTTAGCTTGGGTTATATTATTGGTCATCTAGTCATTTACAGTTTATTATTTTGTCTATCTGGGTATATCGGATATTGTAGATGATCATGCAGAGACCTATAGGGTGTATGAGTATGCACTTTAGATTTATTTGGATTCCCTGAGTCCAATGACACATCTTGCTTTCAGTTCCAAGCAGTTGCAGGGATGATTTGGCTCAATGGACCATTCTGGTGTAGTTTTTCCATGCTAGATGGCTTGTCTGAGCAGGGAGATGATTTTCTTGGATCTCCTAGGGCACTGTATGAGGAGGGGATGGTCCAGCAACTTGTTTCTACCATATTACCCCCCTCCTAGGGAGCCTGGTGGGATCAGTTGGATAACACAAGCACCCTAGGAGGCAGTTTTGAGCATATCACGTTTCCCGAGGCAGATAAAAAATAATTAAAATGGCTACTGAAGAATTCGATTTGGGCTATTAAGGCAAGGAAATGCATGGGATAGTTCTGATGATGAGTGTGATGTCTTCCACTCCTCCAGCAGTTGCAGCGTTTGTATGGGTCCACATCCATTTTTCGAGCATATTTTATTATTTTTTGGAGCTTTTGGAGGCTCACGATTTCGTCAGTGAGGCACTATTTTGCAGTTTAAAAATTATATTATTTTTATTGTGCCATGGGGACACCCAAGGGGAGTTAGTTAACACTCCCTGGACCCACCATGGGCTTCATTTATTTTTTATTGAGTGGGATCCCCTCTCCTATGGTGATTTGGTCCACTTTTATATTATATTACTGTATTGATCCATGTATTCTATGTTGAGCTCATCTCAACCGTTGATTGGAACATTTGTATCTTTTAATCTTAGCCACCCATTTGAAAAGTGGTTATGATTTTGGTTCTCTCATACCTATTTAAAGGAGAGAGCTTCTCATTTGTAAGGGGTCTTTGGCTTTTGCATCTGGATAATAGAAAAACTATTCTTGTGGAAAAATTTTGGATCTCCTTTGCATTTGGTGTTCTTCAATGGTGATTGGAAAATCTATTACTTCCTAGCATTTGGGTATTTTTGTAATATCTATATGTTTTGGGAAACACTGTCTTGTCTACAAGAGGGCAACTTCAACTTGGGCATTTTTGCAGGGGTTCCTCAACTTGCTTGGCTTGGATGTGCTTGCATCAGGGGGTTTTCATTAGAATCAATGTGATCTATGATTTCATCTTGCTATTTTTCTGTAGCATTTGATCTTTTCTCTTGATGCATCAAATCTGATATGGTTGACGTTTGTTGTACAGAAGAGAGGGCTTAGTGGCTTCCTTGGGCAAATCGTTTTACATAGAGGCTTGCATCAAATCTTCTCAAATTGATTGGGACGGCATAGATTATCATCATCAAGGCATCTACAAGGTTTTCAGGTACAATCTACAAGTTAGTTCGTCTTTTCTAGATCTCAATCCATTGACATCTTTATTTTCATGTTAAAACCCTAAATATTAAAAAATCAAAAAATATTATAGATCAAACAGCTTGATCTCATGGCAAACCATTTCTGGGTTTTGTAGATCGGGTCAAACCCCAAGTGGGTCTTCAAAAACGTTTTGCTAAAGTGACTCCATTTGGCCCAAATCCCAAGGCACTGTTCTCAAAACCCTAAATATTAAAAATCAAAAAATATTATAGATCAAATCGCTTGATCTCGGGGCAAACCATTTATGGGTTTTGTAGATCGGGTCAAACCCTGAGTGGTTCTTCAAAAACGTTTTGCTAAAGTGACTCCATTTGGCCCAAATCCTAAGGCACTGTTCTCTAAACCCTAAATATTAAAAATCAAAAAAATATTATAGATCAAACCACTTGATCTCGGGGCAAACCATTTATGGGTTTTGTAGATCAGGTCAAACCCGAAGTGGGTCTTCAAAAACTGTTCTCTAAACCCTAGCGCTACCCTTCATGTTGCCTCCTTCTTTTGCGATTTGATCTTTTCCTTGTGGCTCGAGTACTTTGATACTGTTAAACCTTCTTTCGAGTCTATCCCGTGGTAGTAGATAGCCCCAATCATGTTCTTACCCTCCTTGCATTGGTCACGTTTCCCAAGGCAGTTGATATCTTCATCGTTTGCTAGTACCTTGGTCCCGGATCTAGTAATAGGCTTATAGGTCACTTGTGTTTCTAACTTGGATCAAATTTCACATCTCATAAACCCCTGATCCAAGCCCTAGTTAACCTTGTGACGCCATCCATAGATCTAGGGTTTACTCCACCTTACACCTTACGTACTTCAACTCCATTTGATTTGATTTGGGGTTTAGGTCTGATCTCTCATGTCGGGAGTAGATCTAGGTCTCCCTCATTGTTGTCTTGGGCTAAGATAACATCAAGTGAAGATTGCCTCGATTGGCGTGACAACCATCCATTTGGGAGTCGAGGCTATTTTGGTTCCACCTCTTTAGTTGCCCTTCCCTCTACTACCATCCATCCTACATCCACCTCATAAAGGCAATACAAGTTTGGTGATACCATACATACTTGAACGTTGAATGATTTTTGCTTTGTACCTTCCCATTGGCTACACTTGTGAATGATTTGGCAAGCAGAGGAAAGACTGATATACCATTAAACTTACACTGCTTTATCTCTGCCATACTATTGTACTTTGGATGCTTTTCTTGTAATCAATGATACTTAAAACTTGTTATATGATAAATGTATGATCTGATATTTAAGTTGTCTATTTGCTAATATCCTCATGAATGCATTACTGAAGTAGATGTACTAACTCCACTTACATGATTCATATTCACACATACAGTATATTTTCTCCATTTCTTGAAGTGACTCCAATCAGGCACTGGTCACTATCATTCTTCAAAGAAGATATTATTTGGTATTTTAGTGTCCTTCAAGACTTACATTAGGGATCTCCCCTTGGAGGTTTCGACATCCAAAGCAGTTTGGGAAGAGTGGATAAGGTGACAGTGGTCACTCTCTCCCTCATATGTTTGCTGGCGACTAGCCCTGCTAGTTCATCCGGTAACACCACACTGCTAATAACTTGTACTGGATTCAAATTTCATTATTTGTTATTACATTTTTACTTAACACTGTTGATTCTTGTTTCAATAGTCACAATTTAGACTCTAGACAGCTATATACTCTAAAGTTAAAGATAGGTTATTATCTACATATTCATGGCTGAGTATCTTAATTAGGTGAGTCACTGGATCATTAGCTAATCTGAGACAAAAGAGTGACCTGATTGACAAAACCAGTTTCAGGATACAAAGAAGCAATTACTGGAGGAAGATAAATCAGTCTCACCTGAGGGATCCTTGGAGCCTTCCTAAATATGTCCCATATTTCATCAGCGGTAATCTCATCCCTTTCTAGCAGAATCTCTATTTAAAATAAAATTTAAGACATGGAAACTTCCAATTAGGTTATGATGAAAAAAACTAATGTAGTTGAAATGAAAAACTGAAATTCAGAGAGCATGTCCATTCACTGACAGTAAAACAGAACAGTGATTATCATGAGCTATTTGCAATGATATCCTCCTTTACAAAATATACAAATAAGCCCAGGCTACATGGAAGATCATGTACTTCTCAATTTTAGGAATATCTAAATAAAAAATTCCCTAGTAAACTCAAGCTGCATGGAAGATCATGTACTTCTCAATTTTAGATGTATTGATTTCTTAAGTACCTGCAATGGTCTCTATTGCAGAACGATACTCTTTCAAAACATATGAACATTTCTCCACAGCAAATCGCATATATTCATCCCTTAGTGCTTCTATCTTTGGACCAAGCTGCAATTGAGGATGGAAAAAATTGTCTCACATATTCAAGCATCTAGCATTATTATCATCTGATACTCCTTCCCAATTTTATATCAAATGTTAGTAACCACCAAAAATATTATTTTTGTCATAGACCAATATGACTGAAAAGACAAATGGACATAAACTTATCATTATCAAGTGATACAAAAACTGTCAAATGACATGCACATAGATATTTATCTTTCTTACATGCACCATAATATCGTCTTCAGTTTTATAAAAGATCTTTCCAAGTGCTGTCATGCCAGTCTGTAGAATCATATACTCGGCATACACACCAGCTTCTGAAAGGGCTGCTCCTGATAACCAAGATAAGTGGTCTTTCCCGAATACTTCCTCTTCAATAAGTCTTGCTGTTTAATCATAATAAACAGAGAAAAGGTAAGGCCTTCAAACAATTACAATTTACTTCCAAATGAAATCTTATATAGTGTTAATATTGACAATTATTATCAAATTACATTCCAAAAAGGCTCTGTATGTCAAAGTAACTTGCAGGAAAACAGAACAAGTTTTTCAGTTCCAACCTAATATTAACATAACAAAAACATTTCTCTTAATCTCTATTCTCTGCTATCATGCATGTGTGCACGAATTCCGGAAACATGCAAATGATGAAAATTATACTAGTCTACAAATGCATAACATGTGTTATAATCGTGTCCATAGTCTCAAGAAAGCAATAATCCCCAAAACTAACTATTTTCAATCTGCACTTACAAACCCGAAACTAAAACCATTGGGCACTGAGAATTTTATTAGGTTCTGCCACCCCTCAATTTGCATGAGGATGATTTCGAGGATAGAAGACAATTATGCGCCAAAAGAATCACAGTTTCAAAGCTTCTTCAAGCAATCTGCTAAATTTTCTGGCCATCATTGCATCAGTTTGTTCATGCTCTTCTTAAATAAAATTGTAAATGAGATGGCATTTGTATTTCATGCATATCTACAGCCCAACTATGACAGTTGTACTAAGACAAGTGACTCATAAGTGCTTTTTTACGAAGATGGATTTGGATCCTTCTGCTCTAGATCTTTCGAAATTTTCACTTGGCAAAATCCTCCAAAGCCATGAGCACGTTTTCAGTATACCTGCCCTAGTCAAAGAGTTTCTTGGCCCTTGGTCTATTGTATTCTCATGCATCTCATATTGAATAACCACGGACAGTTTTATAGTGTCAATTAAAGTCCCTTGGGGTGATTATTATTGTTACCACACAAACTTGCATCATAAGATTGAAGCCCTAAACTCAATGATAGCTCATGGATAACTAAGAGGGAGGCCAATGTCGCCACACCTAGCCATCCTCTGCTCTTTAGGCTAGCTCTTCTCTAGCTCAAAGGAGTCGTCCCTAGGATAGGATTACTAGTGTTAACAATGGAGCACAAGGTGAGATTGAAGAGTAGCTCTAGCAAAGCAATTTGTTCTTATGAATGTAAAATATAATAGTGATGAAAGGACTAGAAACCAGTGTCTTATCAAAAGGGCAAATGGGGTTAACCAAGGATTGCATGAGGCTTTCTTTAGGAACTGTTACCAACTAAGTTGCACTAGGTTGGATTTCTAAACGAGCCGCCAAAGATGAACAATCACTTGTTCAAAATTCAAAGTTCAAAAGTCCTTGCAGGCCTTCCTAAGCCTTTTTTTTTATTTTTTAACATGTTCATACCCCATGGAGAATTGTAATAAAATGAGTTAGCATGATGACTTTATGTAAAAGGTTTGGCTTCTTAGGACTTATTTATTAATGCATTATTTTAGGGTGTTTTTTCCTTGTTAATTATTTATTGTTTTTAAACGATAAATAATTTGCAAGTTTTTAACCCAAACCTCCAAAGCTGGAATAATCGCATTATTAATTAAGCCTTAAAAGGTGGTAGAAATATTTAAATGCTTATTAATTATTTAAGTGAAGTGAATTAAATTCATTTAATGAGAAAAAGTGAGCAATTAATGAGCACCCTAGATCTCATCAAGTTAACTTTTAATCCCAGCCATTGGATGAAAGGAGTTAGTTGCCATTAACAAACTAGGGAAAGGCATTGAGATCTCATTTATTATCACTTTTGCTTCCATGAGGTTTGGAGAGAAGAAGAGCAAGAGAATAGAGGTCAAGTTTGAGAGAGAAAGAGAAAACCCCAACACAGAAATCGAGAAGACTGAGCAAGGCACGAATCCCAAGGAGTGGGCACAAATTTCAGAGCAGGTCGTAGAGGCATTTATTGTAGGTCGTACTAACACAAATTTCGAGGAGTTGAACACTATTTTCAAGGCAAAAAACAGCCACAAAAATCGAGGATGAAGGTACAGCAATTAATGTTGTTTGTATAGCGGTCTGTACAGGCATGAAAATCGAGGAGAAGGGTGCAGATTTCCAGGCAGGAGTTTGGCACAATTTTCCAGAAAAAAGTACAGAGGATACATCCGAAAAAGTGTAGATCGCACAGTCGCACGTGTGAGACCATAAAGCACAAAATTTAATGCAATTTCTACAGCAGGATGTCACTGAAGTTTTGGCACATTTTTCGAGATTGAAAAGGGAAATAAGTACTATTGTTCTGTTTTGTAATTTGTCTCTGAAAGAAATAAAAATCTCTCTTTGAACAGGTTTTTCCTTCAGGGTTTTATCTTGGACAGAGTTGGTCAAAAATTTATGTGTTGTCCTATAAGTTTCTCAGTTTTAAAGTTTGAAAAATTTCCATGTGTTTCAAGAAAATTTAAAATATTATGCATGCAAAGTGATTTTGCAGTTATGGGGTTTGAGCATTAAACTTCGTATGAAAACCAAAACTTGAAACTGGGTTGGGAATGCTAAAATTTTCATGGTATCAAAGCTGATATGAAGGGAAGAAATAAGTTTCAAAGTGAAATTTCAGACCTGGCAAAGAAGTGAGATCAGGTAGTTAGTGGAGGGGGTAGTAAATTTTAGCTCTTGAAAGGCTAGAATTGTGTTGATACTGCAAGAAAACGAACTATGGGATATAGTTAACAGTACATCAGCAAATCCAATCACAGTTCCTACAGATGCTGCAGATAAGGTTGTGTTTGACAAGAAGGGCATAAAATCCAAGAGGATCACACTTGATGTCGTGAAGGTGTCAGAGTTTGCACTTTAATTCAAATATGTTAGATCTTTAATCTAATGCAATAGGATCACTGTGTTACCAACTAAGTTGCACTAAGTTGGATTTCTAAATGAGCCGCCAAAAACAAACAATTACTTGTTCAAATTTCAAGTTCAAAAGTCCATGCAGGCCTTTTTTAGGCCCTTTTTAAAAAAAATTAACATGTTCATACCCCATGGGGAATTGTAATAAAATGAGTTAGCATGATGACTTTATGTAAAAAGTTTGGTTTCCTAGGACTTAATCATCATTGCATTATTGCATTATTCCACTGGTCATCAAAAACAATTTGACTAGTTAAAACTTAAAACCCCTATATAAAACTGGCAAGTCATTTACTTAGAATCTTAGATATCCGGCATGTGGGTATTTTTGGCCACAATCCAAAACCTCTAGAAAATGAAAAACATATCATTTGGGCTCCATTTACCCCTTGGATTTGGCACTAGTCTTGGTGACTAGATTTCTGGTTTATGATTTGTATTTGCTTGTGCTCTTTATCATTTCATTCATCCCTCATCCAAGCGATAAACGTAAGTGTTAGGACAACTATTACTTGTTATTTTAAATCCTAACTTAGGGAAATTTCATTTCACTAAGTTAAACCCCCCCTAGGGTAGCGATTTACTCATCCACACCTAGCACTAATTTAACTTGGGTCTTTTATTGATTCCGTAGCTATTGAGGCTTAATCATTTGAATTTATATTGTATCATCTTTTACATCACACATTCAAACCTCCCTCGGTAGCATCTATTCATGAACTAGGGTTTCCATCGGGAGGTATCCCTTCTTTTCCTTGTTTATTTTGCTTGTGTATCTTGTCCTTCGATCTTTCCTTAGTGATTGGCTAGGGTCTCCCCCTTATATTGGCTTAAAGTGAAGAGCGTGTTATCCACTAATTTTGCACTTAGTTGGATTAGCTGAGGAGCCGCCATTTTACAAACATGATAAATGTTTGTTTCCAATGTATCAGCTGATCCGCCTTTGTGTCCAGCCAGTTTTCGCTAGTCAGTTTTTGTTTTGAATAATTATGACCATGGCCCCGTGGGGTTTGTAATAAAATGTGCTAGTAGGGTGCGCTTTGGAGTGGTTGGGTCTCCTAAGACGTAGAATTTCAACTAAGGTATTCCAGGGAGTTTTTTACCCTTGACAATTATGCTTTGCCTATAGCCGAGTATAATTGACAAGGTTTTCTCCCGCTTCCTCCAAAGCTGGAATGCTCGATTTTGAATTCTGGGCCTTGGGGGGTTATTAGAGCCCAACTAAGTATATATAAACCTACTAGACATTGTTAGAATAGACTATGGTCATGTCCTAAGTCACTAGGAACCTCTAAAAAAATTTGAAAAAATTTTACTAGATGCGTCAAAATTTTTATTTTTTATTTTTTTAAATTTTTAAATTTCCCCTAAGTTTTTAATTATATTTTTCCATAATTTAAATGGAAAAATTTAATTTGTAATAAGTTAATCATCTGGAACCCGAATTCAATGATTGAAGGCTCTAACCTTAAGCCAAAAATCATTCATGATCAGCCGGTGAGCTATCTCCAAGTTTCAGAAGTTCATTCAGCCTCATAATTAATAATTTCTCAAAAGAGTCATTTACAGAGAAATTATTAATTAAAATATTAAAAATGAATATTTTGGAGAAAATAAAAAAACTCTCCAAAACAAACCAAATTGAATAAAATAAAAGGCTAAATGACATGGCACAGGGCATTTATGATGATTCCAATCAATATCAGTCAATTTCAGATCAAGTATCGTAGTGTAGCAGTTGAACTATCAGTCAGAAATTTGCCCTCTTTGGTCAAATCCGTTTTTGGTTGAAGTGTGGGTTATCTATTGGTTGGGTGATCATTACGAGGGAGGATGAGCCACCTCACCCCCCCTCATTACTCCAGCACTCAGTTGCAGCTCAGTTCAACTCCAAATCATCATGTCGAGCTCATTCAATTACTTCGGTGTTACTCTTAGTCCGGATTTAGGGATTTGAGCCCTATTTTCTTTCCTTTTTGTATAAGTAGAGGCTCTTTTGAGCTCTACAACATGGAGTTTTGGGCATAGAAACTCTGCGAAAATTGTAATCATTATTTATTTGAATAAAGCTTTTCGACTTTGGAGTTCTATGGGATTGTTTTTTCATTAGTGGATGTCTATCTTATGAGGTGATTTCTTTCCTTGTTTTAAATGTGTTACTCATATGGTGAATCAAATAACTAGCTTTAGAAGTCTATTGTTAAAACATAAGATCTTCCATTTGCAGCTGTCAATTTGGATTGTTATGCAAAGTTTAGCTTAACCTAGATGAGTACAAGTATTCAGTTATATTACGTATTGATCATGGTTTAATATTCATAGCATACTAGTTATTTTGTTTGATCTCACCGGGTTTCGAGTTTGATTGTCTTAGCAGATCTTGCCGTTTGGAGAAGGGTGCGAGCTCAGTTGCATCAATCTCATCTCCATCATCATAAGAACTTTTCTAACACTGTTGTCTTTTAGGATCTACAAAGTTGGGCTTTGTCCAAGAGAAAAAAACATAAGGAGATCTTACTCCAAAGCTCCATCTTCAAACTTCTACCTCTACCTTTCCCTTCTTTAATTTTTTTGCATTTGCTCATGAAATAGATCCAATTTTCAATATTCATTATTCAGATCTGTTTTTAGGGCTTTAGCTAGATTTAGTTTCTTTCATTAGATCTAGGAAAAAATTTATGCTTTGCATGTGAATGTTCAAAAAAATTTCTAAGTATAAAAAATTTTCCAAATTTTTTTTTTTAATTTTTTATTTTTGCATTGTCTTTCCTACCATCTTTTAACAATATATGTTTGCTGATTTTTTACTTCTGTGACAGGTACAACGGAAATGTTGGCGAAATTCTACAGAATCAAGCCCTAAAAAACCATAATTTCCCTCTTCTTCTTTCCCCTTCTGCAGATTGCTCCAAAGGCCTTCCAAGAATAAGAAAAGAAGCAAAAAAGGCAGCAAAGGAAACCATTGTAAACAAATTAATAAAGAGCAAGTGGAATTACGGCTCCCACACCCCTCTTCCCCCATTCAAGGGAAGCTTGTATTGTCTCCTCATTTTCATGCTTTGTTTCACAATTTGTTAAAAGTAGGATAGAATAGTTTCAATTGTTAGAGTATTGTTTTTTCATTAAAGTTAGAGAGTTTATTTATGAAAGGTTCATCATGCATAAAATAGAAAAGAGTAAAAAGTTTCCTTATTTATTCACTTAGCTGGTTTTAATTCTGTTTACCTTCTTTGATATAATATTGCAAAAAACCATAAAAATTATCTAAATCTCTTGAATCTCACCATAAGGTGGATCAAGAGTGCTCTCTATCGGAGAGTTGTTTTTTGTTTTCTTTTGATTTGTTACTTACCCCCATGCTTTCCCGATTAGGACCTTAAAAACCTGAAAGAGACTCTTGGGTAGTTTAGATCTTTATTTTTCTTTTAAGTTTAATCAATTAATTAATTAAGTCTCTTGAACTTGTCATAACCCAAGTCAAGAGCACTCTCTATCGGAGAGCATAGTTAGACTTGCATATCCTTGCATTAGGGATTTAGATTAGCTAAGTCTCTTGAACCTTTGTCATAAGACAAGGTCAAGTGCGCTCTCTGTCGGAGAGTCTTAATTAATCGACTTAATAAAATTTGCAACTCATTCCCCCATAATTAATTAACTTCGTTGTCTCCTTGCCGGAGTATGCTCTGATCGACTTCAAAATCGGAGTACCCAAAAACGGCATTGGAATTATTAATCTTGCAAGAGAAACATAATAAAATTTAAACCCCATAACCAATGCACCGGCGTTGTAGAGAATTTCCTAAGTTCTTCTTAGTAGAGGCGTCGGAACTCCCTGCTGTCCAAGCTTCTCAACTAGCTGGTCAATCTTCGCAATATCAGCCTAGGATACTGTGCAGGCCGTCATGTCTTCAACAGATTAAACTTGGAACATTCCCCCGGCTCTTGACAAACCTTCATTGACACCATAAGCAAGATCACCTAAAATACTTAAAACATACCAAGAGCACTTGCACATCGTAATATTCACTAGATTTATTTCAAGACTTGTTGTTAATTTCTTAAGGCATTGCAGAGTGTTGGCTCGCACTGATCTTTTAATCTTTGCAAAATTATTATATCTGGATCACTTGTCTTTGGAACATTTTAATTTCTATCAGTGAATGCATCTTTATAAAGTCTTGAATTATTGTTCATCTTTTAATTCCCTTGATAGCAACGTGGATTGTTTTTATCTTATGCGTCAAGTTCATAATAAACAAACACATTTAATCACCATAACTCCTAAACAACACCCACAGCATCCGTAACCATTTAAAACACTTTAACCACATTGAGCCATAGAAAACTCTTTGTTAGGGACTACCCCCCTTGGCTTCATTAGGAGTTAGCCTAAACGGAGGAGCTAGGAGTAGGTGACAGTACCTAGCTTTGTGCTTGCCCCCAAGGTCACACCTCTCCCACTTTCCTAAGTGAGGAGACAGCTTTCGGAAAGTTTTTGCTGTTGGTGTACAATCGGTGGACGACATCTTTTGGCACCGTTGCCGAGGACAAATATTTTGTTCTTGGACGACCTTAGTTTTTTCTAGTTTTTACCTTTTTGATAGATTTTTAATTTAATCACCTCGCTGATCTTAGACTTGAAATCCATCTGGCGACTCCACTGTCTTTAATTTTACCAAGGTATTCAACCCGAAGAAACTCTGAAGGTTTACTTAGTTTTATCCCTGAGCCTGAAAAGGTTTATAGGAGGAGGCTAAATAAACTTGCTTCTCGTAGGATCCTTGAAGATCTTGGATCTCAGTCTTTGTCGGACATCCATAGTTTATTTCTAGAAACTAATTCTCAAGAAAACATTAACACTAGTGTTTCTGATATAACGAGAGAGTATTTTACTCAACTAGACTTTTCTCAAATAGCAGGTCAACCCCATCGTCTTCCAGACAAAGCTGTCGAGAAGCTCCCGACATACACCGGCATTGATGCCACAACTTCCGCCATGCACCTCAAAAACGTTTCTAGATGCATCAATGCCTATGTCAGTGATCCTGTAAGTCAACACGATGATGTCTACATGAAGTTATTTGCTCTATCTTTGGATGGAAAAGCCAGCGACTGGTATAACAATTTACCAGACAACTCCTTTGCTACGCTTGAAGCTTTCAAGACTACCTTCACTAATAGGTTTGGTGAAAAGAAGGAACCACAGCATCAACTGGCTTCTTTAACAAACATAAAGAAGAAGGAGAATGAGACTATGGATGAGTTCAACCAAAGATTCACAGAACTATCCAATGACATTCCTGCCATTTACAAACCACCTGCACCATCTATCTTGCTTTATTACATTGAAGCACTTAGTGGGAAGATGCAATATCAGATCAGAGATAAAGAACCCACTACTCTTCTAAACGCACTAGAAATGGTAGTCAAAATAGACAGAAATATGCAGTCTTCAGGTGAATCCAACCTTCCTGGTTATTCAAAGTCCTCGACTCTGTTAAAGTCAAATGAGCATGAAGAAGAGGATTCCTACAGAAAACAAATGATGGAAATAAAGGAAAGACTTGGAAGAATGGAAGATAAACATCTAGCTCAAATGAAAGAGATGCAAAACAAGGTCATTAGTATGGAAAGAGCACAATCACAACCTGTCCCAAGAACCTTTCCTACCAAGCCAACTTGGCAAAGAAAACCTCCCAACCATGAGTAGAGACCTCCTCATCAGCTAGAGGATGCTAACATGGTTGAAACTTACACGCCATTTTGTAGGGCATGTGAAGACCTTCATGAAGAATCTTCTTGTTATTATGCATGCTATGTTCAGGAGCATGGTTTTCCAAAAGGTTGTGGTCCTAAAGCATCATCAAGCAAGCCTGAGTACATCAACTATGTAGATGACATGCATGATATTTCTGGAGAAAGTTGGAGAGAGACAAAGCAATATTCAAGAGAGTCTGAATACATTAACGATTACATTAAATTACACTAAACTCTTCGGGAACATAAGCATGCTAGCATGCAAATGGTGATGGGATGAGGAATTGATGTGTTTATATGTTGGGGTTCATATTTTTATTATTTTTCTTTTTTTTATAATTTTAGAGACCAACCCCCCTATGTTAGGGACCTCGACGCCTCCCATTATTTTTCTTTTTTTTATAATTTTAGAGACTGACCCCCTTATGTTAAGGACCCCGACGCCTCCCCGTCCCCCAAAATACCCCAAAATTTTGGGATGTCTCTACACGTCCCCAATGTGTTTTTCTCCGCTCCCAAGCCCCCGCGTCCCGGAAACTTGGTGGAACACTGAAAAATAGTTTATTTTTGCATTTTTTAGGCCTAGCAAGGGCTGCGGCCTCCCTTGCTCAGCCCCCAAACCCAGGGGCGTCAACTTCCAGGCAGGCACGAGGTCTGAGGTGGCTGTCCAAACAGCTTGCCCTGCTTCTCTTTGCGGTAGCAAGCCTTAATACTGCCTCGGCCTCCATTGAGGAGGTCTTCTCCACTCACAGCGAACCCCTAGCAGTGGATTGCAAGGACTTAGGGGTTGAACTTCAATGCTGTTCAGACCTGATTTTACAGTCATTAACAAATCCAACAGTTAGCATTTTAATGGTTTATGTATGGTTGATAATTAGGGTTTGATAAGTACTGTTTGGAAGCCTCAATCTAGCTTATGTTAACACCTGAAGTGGATCTTTTATACTATTGCTTAATGACAGAGTTAAATTACTGTTAGCACAAATTATTTATATGTCTTTTGGATGCACAAAACTGTTAGCTAAGCTGCCATAGCTATGAAAGGTGTAATCTCACACTACTATTGAATGATTTGTTACTGCTGTTGTTACACATTATGCACTGCTGATTCTTAATACTGTTTGCTTTCATGATAAGTGGTATAAATGTGCCCAAATTAAATATAAGTTATGAATCAGTACATTGGATGGTGGGTTGACGCTCCATCTGGTTGTCTTCTTACTCATTATGCTATAGTCACTACTGAAGCTAGAAAAATATCTATTATGCTGTAACTCCACCCTAAGGCACTGATCCTAGAAAAGGTAGAAAGGTATACTGGTTTTCTTGAGCATTGTCTGCAGGTTACTACTAAAGGGATCTCCCCTTGAAGGTGTCAACTTCCTAAGAAGTTTAAGGAGCGTGACCGAGGTGATAATGGGGTTACGATTCCTACATACATGCTTGCCAAACACTAGCCCCGCTAGTTTAATTGGCAACACATACCATGGTTGCACTTATGCTAAGGCACCAACAATCATCCATACTCTATTCCAAAACACTACTTGGGCCACTTCCACTTTGTATAACACTACACAGATAAACCCCTTGCAAAGCCCTCAAGAGAATTCCACCTCCCAACTTCAGGGTCCCAGCTATCAGCCTACCATTTATAGAGGCCTTCCTCCAGGAGCATATGTCATAACCATAACCTTCTTCAGTTGATTAGCAACAAGTTTGACTATTTTGTCTGATGAAGAATGGTATCAAAGTCCTCCAAATATGGCGAAACTGACCTCAATAAGGTTGGATCTCCTTGACGGTCAATGATAAAAACATCCTCAAAAATGACTTCTGAAAGATTGGATCAACCATCTAACTCTAAATTCCATGTACAACTATAAGTGATATTATCCTTATTGGGACACTAAGGGGTAGGCTCAAAAGGGGACTCAATATGAAGTCCCTTACATTTGATGGCTGACTACTTGAAGAGTTTCTTTAGTTGGGCCACTTCTCGGTATCATTGCCACCATTGTGCCAATCCACTTTTCAATTGTTTTGAACTCTCGTGGCCTAGAAAACCATCAACATGAATATCCTAATTCACCCCTAACTATGGAGTTATTGGAAATAAATTATAGATCCCAAGTGAATAGACTATTATAACCTACTTTCCTTTCCTCGGCTTCAACCAACAATACTTTATCTTCCAACATCATAGCATTAATGTTCAGCATTTCTGGAGACTCCAAAGTGGCCATTGTATCTTTGATATATTTCAACCTTTAAAATCTAGAGGTTGTACAAAGCAGACTCAAGCACCCAAGTCGACAATCCAAGCAAAAATCCCATCAAAGACACGGGACGAGTTCCACAAGCTTGAGAGAGGCAATACCCACAAGCAAAACAACACAAATCCAAACTATAAGCAAAAGCAAGTCACCCACAAAAAAAGACCTATTAGAAAGTGGCAACAAGGAAGGTCTTCTATCATTGCATGTGTCCTTGCATGCTAGAAGACATTAAACAGGAAGCCAAATGTATTAATGTGATTTTCCTAAGTTTAGACTTAGGAAAGTACATTAATTAATCTAATTTGATTTTGACTTAATAGAGTCATTTTTATAAAGTGAAAAGTGAATTAATTTAAGTGATGGCTAATCTAATCTTGGCCATTAATCTCACCGGAGGATCACATCCATTGATCCATAGTGAGGGTTAGGGTTTTCGCTTGGCCATTGAGTTAAAAGAAGATTTGGTGGAGAGGACACATACACAGAGACAGACAAGGAAGTCAGACAAAGAAGTTTGCAAAGAAGACAGAGGAGCGCTTACCCGAAGGATTCGTCGTGTTACTAGGCAGAGCACATGGCCGTATAGGATCGCATGCAGGGAGGTCGTACACAGCAAAGGGAGGTCATACATCAGCCGTACGGATTTCGTACAGCTAATGCAGGAGTTGTACAGAACCGTACAGCTGACGCAAAGGGTCGTACAGCTACGCAGGGAGCTCGTACTATTTGTTGGGCTTGCTCAGCGATTTTTCAGAGGTTCTATTTTGCCAAGTTGGGTGTATTGAACCACTAGATTGTATTTGTTTTGTATCTTCATAATAAAATTTAATATCTGACTGCTGCACTGGTTTTCCCATCTTGGGTTTTATCCGGGGGTTTCCATACCCAAAACACTGTGTCTATAACTGATGTGATTGTTGTTGATGTTTCTCAGTATTTAATTTCCCCTGCATTACTAGTAAAAGAAACTCGTGTGGTAATCAGTAAAAAATAAAAATATATTGTTTAGCCTTAGTTTGAATTTTAAAGGAAATTTTACATGGTATCAGAGCTCTGTTGAGCTAAATCTGAGAAACTGCAGCAGTATTGATAGATCGGGGGAAGATCTATTGAAGACACAAACCTAGAGTTCAAATCTAGGGTTTGACAGGTACACTTCACTATGGTCGTACAGTTGAGAGTTGAGGATAGACTTCAAGGGGCTCAAAATTTTCCTACTTGGAAAGAAAGGATCACGAGGATCCTAGTGTCAATGATGCAGAGGAGCACATTGACTTGCACCCACAGATCCAGCAGAGTTGGAAAGATGCAAGAAGTTAGACTATAGAGCTATGTTGATCATCTTGGATGGGGTGAAGGACCACATAGTCCCTCACCTTTCCAAGAAGAAGACCGCATTGAAAATGTGGAAGGCTTTGGAAGGACTTTACTAAAGCAAGAACAAAAACCAAAAGATGGCATTGCAAGAGAGGATGCGCAGTACTAGGATGGCCAAGGGTGAAGGAGTGGTGCCTTATCTCACAAGGCTCACACAGATCAAAGATGAGCTTGGAGCAGTTGGCTCTAAGACTGAGGATGAGGAGCTAGTTCAGATAGCTCTCAATGGCTTTTCTAAGCCACAAGACACCTTTGTAAAAGGTGTGGTGGCTAGGGAGAAACACCCTTACTGGCAGAGATTGTTGGATGATTTTGTGCAGGAGGAGACCCACATGGGTCAAGGTTCATGTCCATCCAAAAGTGCCCCACAGATCCTGTGGATGAAGAATCTCTATCCCTAGCAGGGAAGAGCAAGGGTAAGGCAAAGAAAAAGAAGGGTGGTAAGAAGAACCTTGACATTTCTAAAGTCAAGTGTTTTATCTGCCACAAGCAAGGACACGTTGCCTCCTAGTGCCTAGACAAGAAGAAGAAGAACAATACCCAGATTGCAAGATCAGCAGAGGTGGAGGAGTTCAGCAAAAACTTCGACGAAGACTTTTGTTTGATAGCTTGCATGGAAAGCACCATAAGCAGCAGCGTTTGGTACGTAGACAATGGAGCATCTTGTCATATGACGGGACCAAAGAGGTTCTTCAAGATCTTGCAAAAGGGTGGATTAAATCTCCACATTGAGTTGGGTGATGATGCACAGTATCAGGCAAGGAGTTGGTACTATTTCGTTTCAGAGGGAGTCTAGCAAACCCCTCAGTTTTGTTGACATATTGTATGTTCTGGGTTGACCAAAAACCTCATATCCATTTCCACCCTAGAGGACAAGGGACTTCAAGTGAAGTTCCGAGACCATTGTGTATATCAAGCCCCCAAGGGGTAAGATAGGAGTTTGAATTGGGTGATTGGGATCCGGAGCGAGAAGGTGTATAGACTACACTTCGAGTCTGCAAAGGATTTGGTCAGCACAGCAACAGTCAGGGTGAGTTATGGCATAGGAGGATGGCACAATTACACCATGAAGCACTGAGGCATTTGAGACAGGCAATTGTTGGAGTTCCTCAGGTACAGGAGGAGAAGCATAACCACTGCAAGGGTTGTGCGTTGGGGAAGAACATCTAGAAACCTTTCCCACGGAGTGAGCACAAGTATAAGGGGAACTTGGACTTAATGCATTCGGATTTTTGCGGACCCATGAGTGTCCAATTGTTCAGTGGCTATAGTTATTGCATCACTTTCATTGATAACTATTCCAGGAAGACCTGGATCTATTTCCTGAAGGTTAGGTCAGAGGTCTTTGAGTGGTTTTGGGAGTTCAAGACTCTCGTAGAGAACCAGACAGGAAGGAAGATTCGAGTATTGAGGACAGACAACGGGGGTGAGTATACCTCCAATGAGTTCTTGGAGTATTGTTCATCGGAGGGGATCAAGAAGGAGCACACTGTGCCTCATACCATGCAGCAGGATGGAGTGGTAGAGAGAAAGAACTGAATATTAGTAGGAGCAGCCAAGGCCATGCTATTTGATCAGGGATTGCCACTATTCCTATGGGACGAGGCATACAGGATCACAGTTTACATTCAGAACGTGTCTCCACACAGCTTTGGGGAGGAAGACACCCGAGGACGTCTTCACATGCACTAGACCAAATGTGAGCCACTTGCGCATATTTGGGAGTGTCTGCTATTGTCACATTCATGCTGACACTAGGAAGAAGTTGGACCCTTCTAGAGAGAAGGGGTTACTTGTTGGTTACAAAGAGACTTCGAAGGCATACAGAGTATATATTCTTGCTCGCAAGAGGATCATTATGAGCAGGGATGTCCAGTTTGATGAGGACAGAGCCTTGCAGAGATCTATGGACTTACCAGCACAGGAGCAGCCAACACAGGAATCGGGGGTCAAGTTGGAGGAGCCACAGGTACATTCACAGAGCACAGGTTCTGACAGTCAGAGGGAGTCAGGTGGACAGGATCCTTTGGTCATTGACTTGGAGGATGAGCAACAGCAGCGGGAGGACATCCAACAATCACAGCAGGTAGACACTAGGCCACAGCTTAAGTGGTTTAGGTCCACAGTTTAGGATTCCAGGCAGGTGACTCTTCCACAGAGCTCAATGAAACGGAGCAAACCACCAAAGAGACTTATGTATATGGCATTGATGACGGAGTTGATTAACTCTAAACCTTCCAGTTTCGAGGAGGCTGCACAACATGACGTGTGGCAGGAGGCCATGGTTGAGGAGTATGACTCAATCATGAAGAATCAGGTATGGGAGGTTGTGCCAAGGCCAAAAGGTAAAAAGGTGGTGGGATCCAGATGGATCTACAAAGTAAAGCATGCAGCAAACAGAAGCGTGGAGAAGTACAAGGCGCGCTTCGTGGCTAAGGGATTTTCACAGAAGGAAGGTATTGAGTATGAGGAGACCTTCGCCCCTGTCGCCAGATATTCTTATATTCGTATCATTATCTCATTGGCAACAGAGATGGGTAGGCGTCTTCATCAGGTATTCATTGAACGGCCTGAGGGGTTTGATGTGGAGAATAGGGAGACCAATGTATGGAGGTTGTAGAGAGCTCTTTATGGGCTCAAGCAGGCACCTCAAGCATGGTACTCGAGGATAAACAGCTATCTACGAGAGATGGGATTCCAGCAGAGTGAGGCAGACCACAACCTGTACTTCTTGTCAGGTGAGGTGCCTCTCATACTAGTACTGTATGTAGATGATCTCTTTCTTATAGGAGATGAGAGGTTGATTGACGACTACAAATCCAACCTTGCAGTTGATTTTGAGATGAAAGACATTGCGTTGATGCATTACTTCCTAGTCTTGGAGGTTTGGTAGAGAGATGGGTGCTTCTTCATTGGACAGGGGAAGTATGCAGTGGAGATCTTGAAGAGATTCAAGATGCTGGATTGCAATCCTATGGCCATACCTCTAGTTTCCAACTAGAGGAAGATTGATGCATCGGGGTCAAATGGATTTGATCCTACATTGTATCGCCAACTTATCGAATCGCTCATGTATCTGGTCAACACACGGCTAGACATTAGCTTTGCACTCAACTCTTTGAGCCAGTTCATGGTGGACCCTCGGAGAGTACATTGGACAGCTGCGAAGCATGTGCATCACTACATCAGAGATATAGTGGAGTATGGGTTGGTTTATTAGCGCAGTGGGAATGTACAGTTAGCAGGCTTCACAGATGCTGACTAAGCAGGATGTGTAGAAGACCGGAAGAGCACTTCAAGTTGTTGCTTCAACATTGGGTCAAGGGTTGTCTCTTGGTTCAACAGGAAGCAAAAGTCAGTTGCATTGAGCTCAATAGAGGCTGAGTACATGGCAGCCAATTTGGTTACATGTGAGGGAATGTGGTTCAGGAAGTTGCTTTTAGGGTTATTCGAGTGTGAGCTAGAGGCTACAGTGGTTCACTATGACAATTAGAGTAGCATCAGGCTATCTGAAAATCTAGTGTTCATTTATCGGAGCAAACACATAAATATCTGGTATCACTTCCAGAGAGACTGTGTATAAAAAGGAACCATTCAGTTGGAATACATGTGAGGGAATGTGGTTGAGGAAGTTGCTTTTAGGGTTATTCGAGTGTGAGCTAAAGGCTACAGTGGTTCACTATGACAATTAGAGTAGCATCAGGCTATTTGAAAATCTAGTGTTCATTTATCGGAGCAAACACATAAATATCTGGTATCACTTCCAGAGAGACTGTGTATAGAAAGGAACCATTCAGTTGGAATACATTCAAACAAATGAGCAGGTGGCGGACATTTTCACCAAGGCAATTTGCAGACACAGTTTTGTGAAGTTCAGAGACAGGTTGGGGATTCTACTGAATCCCTTCCTCGTTGAGAGGGAGTGTTAGAAAGTGGCAACAAGGAAGGTCTGTGTAATAAAATTAAATAGTTAGTAAACCTAGTTAGTTAGTAGTTATTAATTAATGTCGGCTAAATAGGTCACACCATTTAATGGTGACCCTTTATTTGTATAAAGGTCGTATTCTACTCTTGTAAATATCATCATTCAATAATAAATATATTTCCTTTTTGGAAAATCCATTCCAAGTTGGTATCAGAGCCTGTCGAGCCTTCATCTTCTTCGCTCCTTCCCATTTTTCACAAACTACTCATTCTCCATCCTCGTTGCTCATTCTCCTCTCCACGTTTTCTCACAAACTACTCATTCTTCGTTTTTGCCTCTGCTCATACTGCCTTCCACCTGCACGCCTTCACACTGCTCCTCCCACGCTGCTCCCCACACTCCTCACTCGTTGATCTTCCCCCATCTCCAGATCCACTCCCACACTGCTCTCTCAACCACTCGCTACACTCCATACTCCTCAATCAACACTTCCATGCTTTCGTTGTCAGTCAACTTCCTGTTTTTTCCTCCGCTCGCATTGCCTTCCACCTTCACGCTGCTCCTCCTTACTCCTCCCACGCTCCTCACTCGCTGATCTTCCCCCATCTCCAGATCCACTCCCACGCTGATCTTCGCTTGCGTTGCTCCAACACAAACATCCACGCGCAGCTCTCCCTCCCCACACCAGCGCCCACCTCCTCTTCTTAACGCTCCCTTCCCACACTAGAGCCCACCTCCTCTTCTTCGCGCAGACAATCTCCAACGCCACCATTCTCTTCATGCCTAGCCCTCTCCTTCCATGTCACCACAATCAACACTGTAGGGTTTAAAACCTAAATTCATCCACTTTTAAAAAATTATAATATTATTATTATACTTAATAATAATTATTATAATCTTTAAAAAAAAACCTTACAAACTATTTAAATTTTGTAATAAAATTATTATTATTACAATTAATATTTTAATAGTTAAATTCCATATTTAAAACAAAATGAATACAAGAAATACTGAGAGAAACCCTCCGGAGAACAAAGATGCGCTCAAAAGATGATCCATTTCGAAAAATACTGGCAAAACTTGAGCAAAAAGATGAGGACATTCACGACCTAAAGCTCGAAATTCTCTCACGAAGAGACCAAGTTAAAGGAGGCAATAACTCACATACAATCCCAGCCCACAACGTCGTTCACAAGGTTAAGATCGACTTACCAAGGTTTGATGGTGCAAGTGATCGAGACGGGATTCGATGGATCAGCAAAATCAAAAATATTTTGAAATGTACAATATCTATGGCGACAACGACAAACTGAATGTTGCAACAATGTACATGGATAAAACCACTTGTGACTGGTTCTTATGGTGGGACTCAGCAAAGAAGGGAGGTCAACTACTTAGAGACTAGGACACCTTCAAGAAAAATTTCTTTAAACGATTTCAAGACATGGAAGAAGTCGAAATCTACATCAAGCTCACTCGTTTACAACAAGAAGGAACTGTAGATGAATATTTTAGCAATCTATTGGTCCTAGCCACTCGTGTCCAAGATATAACTGAAGAATGACTCCTGCAAATTGCCATCAGTGGGCTAAAACAGAGTATCCAAAGCGAGATAAAATTATTAGACATCAAAGACGTGGAACAAGCCCGTCAAAAAGCAAAATTAATTGAAGAGAAGCAAAAGACACAACGTTCGTTGGTTTATATACCACCCCACCTAAGAGCCAATGGGAAAAAGGACGACAATCCTTGTCGTAGGTGTAATGCCCCTAATTGGCGCCCAAGGCATAAGTGCAAAAATAAGAATCTATTCTTCTGAGAAAAAAGTAATACGGGTGACGATAATGATGAAGAATCAAGCGACGCACCTTCCTCCTACACAGAATCAGATAACGATGAGACTGGCAATGAGGAGGCTAACATCACACCAACACTCTCAGTGGCTACAATGACAGGTATCTCTCAACCCCAAACCAAAAAATTGTTTGTCCATATCAAAAACACAAAATTGACAGTGTTGATCGATAGTGGGAGTACACACAACTTCATAGACTCTAAGGTAGTGAAACAGTTAAACATATTCATCTACCCTACCGCCAGTTTCCAAGTATCAATACCAGGAAACAAGACTACATCGTGCGACGGTAAATGCCATAAAGTAGAACTAGCTATAAAGGACTACAAGCTAAAATCGCCATTGTATGCTATGGCAATCGAAGGGGTTGACATTGTTTTAGGTGCATAATGGTTGGAAATGTTGGGGACAATCAGACTAAACTTACGAGAACAATTTATAAAGTTCTAAGAAAATGGGAGGAAATATAAGCTTTAAAGTATTTATTGCCCCCCTCCCCAAATTGTCTCATCCACTAAAATGGAAAAGATGGTAAAAAAGGGAGCTCAAGCCTTCTTCTTACACTGCTATGCTATGGAAAGAACAACTAACGAAAGACAAAATACTGACCCACGTGAATTAGAACAACTCCTGGGGCAACATAGTGACATCTTCCAAAACCCTACTCGTGGTCTCCTGCCCCCACGTTCTAGGGATCACATCATCGAGTTGATGCCAGGATTAGCTCCAATCAGAAAAAAGTCATACAAACAATCTCACAGGAACAAATCAGAGATCGAATGTTTGGCACAAGAACTATTAGATGCTGGAATAATCACACGTAGTAAGAGTCCTTTTTCCGCACCAATCATACTCATTAGAAAAAAAGATGGATCATATAGATTTTGCATTGATTATCGAGCGTTAAACAAAGTCACCATAAAAGATAAATTCCCCATTCCCTTTGTTGACGAACTACTTGATAAGCTACATGATGCAAAATATTTTTCTAAACTAGACTTAAAGTCAAGATATTACCAAATCTGTATTCGAGAAGAAGATGTCCCCAAAACAACTTTCTACACCCACGAAGGTTTATATGAATTTCGAGAGATGTCGTTTGGATTATCCAACGCTCCGGCAACATTTCAAGCAGTAATGAATGACTTGTTTCTCTCGTACCTAAGGAAGTTCGTGCTAGTGTTTTTTGATGATATCCTTATTTATAGTAAAAATTGGAACTCGCACCTCAAGCATGTAGAAACAATATTGAATCTTCTAGAAGAAAACAAATTTTATGCTAACAAATCAAAATGTAGTTTCAGGCAAAAAGAAATAGAATTTGTGGGGCACACCATATCAGTCGACAGCGTTAAGATCGATCCCAAAAAAATTAGGGCGATCACAGAGTGGTCTTCCCCCAACTCAATTACATCGTTAAGAGAATTTATGGGTCTAACAGGTTATTATAGAAGATTTGTTCGCAACTACACCCAAATTGTAGCACCCCTAACATCACTACTAAAAAGGGATGCTTTCAAATGGGATAAGGATGCAAAAACTTGTTTTGAACAATTGAAAACCCTAATGACATCCACACCAGTGTTAGCAACTCCTAATTTTACAAAGACATTCATCCTTGAGTGTGACGCTTCAAGGACAGGCTTAGGAGTTGTTCTCATGCAAGATAAACACCCCATTGCCTTCAAAAGCCAGAAGTTTCAACCAAGTGAGAAAACAAAATCCACATACGACAAGGAAATGTTGGCAATAATGCATGCCCTTGTTAAATGGAAGCATTATTTGTTCAGGGCAAAATTTCTTGTTAAAACATACCACAACAGCCTGAAGTATTTTCTAACTCAAAAAAATCTCTCTCCCGAACAACAAAAATGGGTAAGCAAAATCTAAGTCTTTGATTTCAACATTTTGTATAAAAAGGGAAAAGAGAATTGGGTTGCAAACAACTTATCAAGAAAACATGAAAGTGATGCCTCCCTATGTGCCATATCCATAGTTGTTCCTAAATGGATTTCAAAAGTCGAAAGTGAGTATGTGAAAGACCTAGAGATGAGGAAGCTAATTGAAGAAGTTGAAAACAAAGCAACAAAATCCAAATATTGATGGGAAAAAGACATACTATGGTACAAACAAAGAATATATTTACCCATTTCATCAAAATTCAAAACTCAAGTCTTAAAAGAGAACCATGACTCCCCAACAGCAGGCCATGTTGGTTTCTTTAAAACATACCACAATATCCGCCAATCCTTCTTTTGGAAGGGAATGAAGACTGATATCCAAAAATATGTGGCTGACTGTGATACGTGTCAAAGACAGAAGTTCGAGACAGTGGCTCCTCCCAGTCTCCTACAACCCCTTCATATTCCATCCCAAAAATGGTTTGAGGTATCCATGGATTTTATCACCGGCCTTCCTACATCAAAAGGAAAGGATAGTATATTTGTAGTTTTTGACAGATTAGAAAAATATGCTCATTTCATTAGTATTTCATCCAAAGCAAAAGCAATCCAAGTCGCAGATAGTTATGTAAAGAATACATGTAAGCTCCATGGGTTTCCTGAGGTTATTGTTAGTGATAGGGACCCTAAATTTACCAGCAATTTCTGGAAGGAATTGTTCCACCAAGTTGGGACTTCACTAACTATGAGTACCTCGTACCACCCCCAAACAAATGGACAAACAGAAGTAGTAAACAAATGCCTTGAAGGATACTTGAGGAATTTTGTGAATGACCAGCAAACTCAATGGGTACAATGGCTACAGCTTGCAGAATGGTGGTACAATAGTACATATCATACATCAACAAAAATGTCACCTTTTGAAGCCTTATATGGGTACCCACCTCCTACAGCAAGAGAATATTCCATCAACAATTTCAAAGTTCCAGCAACAAGAGATTACCTAGCAACATCCAATGAGGTCATCTGCGTTTTAAAGAACCGTCTCGAACAAGCAAGAAACCACATGAAACAATAAGCAAACTCAAAAAGAACCGATCGAGAATTTGATGTGGGTGATTGGGTGTTTGTTCGCCTTCAACCGTATAAACAAACTTCACTAAAAAATTCCAAAAATCATAAACTTGCACCCAAGTTCTATGGCCCATATCAAGTTTGAAAGCAAGTGGGACAAGTGACCTATGCTCTAGACATCCCAAATAAAGGAAAAATACATGACGTCTTCCTTGTGTCATGCCTAAAGAAGAAATTGGGCTCAGCCACTCACATACAAGCTGAATTGCCTATGTTAGATGATGAAGGAAAATAGTGTTGGAACCAGAATGCATTTTGGAAATTAAAACCATAACACTTCGCTCTAGATCAGCCAAGGAATACCTTATCAAGAGGAGAAACTTACCAGATGATGAAGCTACATGGGAGAATGAAGATTTTTGTTCGCGCTACCCATCCTTACCAATACTTCGTGGACGAAGTATTCCAGAGAGGGATGACTTGTAATAAAACTAAATAGTTAGTAAACCTAGTTAGTTAGTAGTTATTAATTAATGTTGGTTTGATAGGTCACACCATTTAATGGTGACCCTTGATTTGTATAATGGGCGTATTGTACTCTTGTAAATATCATCGTTCAATAATAAATATATATCATTTTTGGAAAATCCATTCCAGTCTTCTATCATTGCATGTGTCCTTGCATGCTAGAAGACATTAAACAGAAAGCCAAATGTATTAATGTGATTTTCCTAAGTTTAGACTTAGGAAAATACATTAATTAATCTAATTTGATTTTGACTTAATAAAGTCACTTTTATAAAGTGAAAAGTGAAATAATTTAAGTGATTGCTAATCTAATCTTGGCCATTGATCTCATCGGAGAATCACATCCATTGATCCATAGTGAGGGTTAGGGTATTTGCTTGGCCATTGAGTTAAAAGAAGATTTGGTGGAGAGGACACATACATAGAGACAGACATGGAAGTCAGACAGAGAAGTTTGCAGAGAAGACGGAGGAGCACTCACCAGGAGGATTCGTCCTGTTACCAGGCAAAGCACAAGGTCGTACAAGATCACACGTAGGGAGGCCATACGCAGCAGAGGGAGGTCGTACATCAGCTGTACAGATTTCGTACAGTTGACGCAAGAACAGTACGGATCTGTATAGTTGACGCAGAGGATCGTACAGCTGACGTTGGAGGCCATACAGCTACGCAGGGAGGTCGTACTGTTTGTTGGGCTTGCTCAGTGATTTTGCAAAGGTTCTATTTTGCCAGGTTGGGTGTGTTGAACCATTGGATTGTATTTGTTCTATATCTTCATAATAAAATTTCATATCTGACTGCTACACCGGTTTTCCCATCTTGGGTTTTATCCGGGGATTTCCATACCCAAAACACTGTCTATAATTGATGTGATTGTTGTTGATGTTTCTCAGTATTTATTTTCCATTGCATTACTAGTAAAAGAAACTCATGTGTGGTTATCAGTAAAAATTAAAATATATTATTTAGCCCTAGTTTGAGTTTTAAAGGAAATTTTACAAGACCCTCAGAGCTCCACATGCACAAGAATATACCCATGAAATCACCTCAAGCAGAAGAAGACCCACAAACACTCATGTTTTGAAGTTCTGTGAGACCGGATAGGGCATGTTGGGACCTCAAGTGCTCCACAAACAAAGGAATATACCCACAAATTCGCCATAGGAAGAATACAACCACAAAACCTTGTGCTCTGAATATCTATTATACTGGCTATGGCACCTCAGGACCTCGGGCCTAACATGTCTTGAACGGAGGGCTAACCTATGAGCCAGACCTCGAATGAGGCCGACATAGTCATTCCTCTCCATCATTTCCCCTCCATTGCCAATGTTTTGAACACTTTTTCACCTTCAGCCACATTCTTGCCGCTATGGAACTAGGCTCATTTGAATCCAGAACATGATTCACATTAGACATGAGACATAGATGCAGGAAATAATACCTTTTTAAATGAATATCGAACTCTCCTTCGCAAACATTTTGAGAGCCACAAAAGCTAACTCAAGGAAGCTGGTTATACAACTAGAAATGATTGAACAGCTACAGAATCCTTTCATATGGTTGTAGGAAGGGGAAAGTGCAGAACCATTACTTAGGCACGAGGCCATAGGTGATCCCAGTCAATTTTGTTTAGACTCAAAAGCAAGTATTAATTATACAGCACTACAAATCTTTGCCCAACAACCAAGAAGAAAGGCTATCTAGATCCTTACGAGCACAAGCACGGACTATTGAGCTGACATAATCAGATTTTCTCGCAAAAACGTGATTTCTTGGTTCATTATATTGCATGTTGGGTTCGCTGTCCACCATACGAATATCTGTCTGGGACACAATAAAAGAATTGACATCTCATTACCAGCAGCAGTTAGATATGCCAATCTTATCAAGTAGTTTATATAAAATAGTGGTATCTATAGATCCTAACCAAAGAAATACCAAATGTTCTTGTAACAGACATGTCTACTACATGCACAGTATACTGCACAATATAAAAGGCAACCAGTAAGGAAAGATGCATCCACAAACTGTAATTACTGTGCATGTAGTAGAAATGTTCTTGTAACAGACATGTCTACTACATGCACAGTATACTGCACAATATAAAAGGCAACCAGGAAGGAAAGATGCATCCACAAACTGTAATTACCTTGACAAAAGGACGATGTGGATTAGGATAATAGCATTCAAGGATGGCAATTGCAGCCTCTCGATATGCTAATCGCATTTTTAATTCCAGAGGAATTTCAACATGATCCTCCTGACCTGTTGAAAATGTCCCTTCTTGCTGCATAAAGAATGAGTGGATGTAAACATAATAAATAAAGCATACTCTTAAAAAAATGACAAGTCACAACTGAATTGAAAGAATTCGAGGAATGCCACATAGTACAGCATAACTCTTAAAACATATGAAACAAACCCTCTTCAATGATTCTAGTAGCTCTTCCTTTCCAATATAGTCCTTGTCCCTCCTCACACACAAAATTCCAGCCTCGTTCCTGCCAAACCATATCTCAGTCTGATTGTGAGGAAAATTTTATAAAGTGATAGAATTACAAACAAATCCTAGAGAAAATCAAAAGAAATATCAATAGCTTACAGAACATTTTGAAGCTCCGCTCCGCTGAAACCATCTGCAAGTTTAGCAACTTCCTTCAGTAAGTTCTCCTTTTCTTCTTCTGATTTAAAAGCTTTGTTCTTGGCATGAACCTGCATATTGCACCACAAAATTATGAATGATTCAAGATGTGTGTTTCCAATTGAATGTCAAACAAGCACGATATAGGAATTACACCACTCAGCTAACTGCAGAATTTTGATGTAACACACCCTTAAGATTGCCAGCCTTCCTTCCTCTGACGGCGTGCCAATACTTACAACCCTGTCAAATCGACCTTTTCTTAAAAGAGCAGGGTCCAACATGTCCAATCTGTTTGTAGCACCCACCACAAGCACCTGGCATTCCTTGTCATATCAGTAATTGCAATACTTAAAATCAGGAGATTTATGTTGCTTCAAATGAAACAAGCAAAGTCAGAAGATAATGACAGTTTAGCCACACCTTTGCTGTAGAAGTTTTGAAACCATCCAACTCAGTGAGAATCTGAATCAGACCTTGTTCCCTTTCCACACCACCCTAAACACAACCCCTCTCTGTAAGCGTTAATATTATCATCATATCCAATGTCCCTAAACACGAGATAAGCAGAACACACTAGAAAATCTCTACTACTGTCATTAAAGATCTATTCTTAAATAGAACTCATAAAAAATGTCCCTACACATTACATAGTCATAACACTAAAAAATCTCTACTACAAGAAACAAAAGCTCTAAAGAGCTACTTTTAAAAATAATACATAAATAAACACATGCACGGACAATCATTTGTGGTTAGATTAATGTCTATAAATGACTAAAATAGATCAGAAAACAAAAAAGCAAAAGAAAATATTTGAAGTTTAATGGATTTATCCAATTTTTACTTAAAACTTCTAGCTTCCCTTTAACAAATGAATTGATCCTTGAACATGAGTAGAAGAAATAGCATTTTTTTCTTATTTAATGTTTATAAATGGAAAGAAATCAAAGGAGATCATATTGAGCTGAAATATCCATTATGTCATGGGAAGTGAAAGAAAAAGAAAGGGTGTGAATTATAGACACATATCAACAAGAGTAATATCAGCCAAATTACACAATGCAAAATGCATCGCATTTAAATAGGTTTGGAAGTACATGGCAACTCATAGAATCTATGTTTAATAATGGTCATGTGACACCTCAAATTGTATGAGATTTCACATGATTTTCATCACATTGATGGGGATTTGCAGCTGGTACCTTTCGAGAATTTGGATGGACTTCGGGTACACATGTTCATTACTTGATGAATATTTTTTATGGAGGCGATTCACTTCTTTTTGGTGGATGGTGATGGTTGGTCATCTTGTGCTTCGGTGCTACTTGCATGCCTTTGATTGATGGATCGCCCTCTTGATACATATTTGATGGTTATGCTACTCCATCATGGTGTTGAATTGGTATACTTGATCATCTAGGAAGTGCTACACTTTGTTCATATATGATGGTGATGTGAGGTAGTGGTATCATATTATTCTTGGAGCATCCTAGTGGTTGTCCATGATGGTGTTATGATGTGGGTTTGTCATGAGGACGGGTGTTCCACATGGAACCCTTTTGTTGGATGTGTGGTGGTGTATCACTAGGAGTTGGCACTTTTTATATGTTCCTTTTCCTATTGTGTTGGTGATCCACTCATTCCTTAGTGATGGTGCACCTAGGTTGAGCCTAATGTTTTATAGGAGCCGCCTTAGCCCTCCCACTTTGTATTAACATCATGGTATTTCACAAACTCGTTGACCTACTTATGTGGTCATTTGTTGGACATAAATAAAATTATCTTACCTTATCTAAATTATCTAAACTTTTTGGTGCACATGTTAACATTAATTAAATCATTCATTGTTTTTTGGAGAAGGACTATTGTTATAATAGAACACATTTATGCACATATGTGGAGGTTGATTTAACTAGTTGGAACATTTTTACCTTGGAGTATTTTATTATTTTCTTGAAGGATGCACATGTGGAGACACTTGTTTGTCATTTCATAAAGTGTTTGACATGGTCGACCAACCACTCACTTGAGGATTTGTCCCAGTCTTCTTGAGTTCATCTTGTTGGAGGTTGTAACCATTACATAGTTTATCAATATTTGACTTGTCTCATGGAGTTGGTTACATCAGAGCGTTATTATACTGTTTTCCTTGAGGATGAGACCTAACTACTCCACTATTTTATATTTCTTTGACTTGTTATGGACTGAGTTAGAAAAATATTATATTTTATTGTAAGAAAAATGAAATTACCTCTATATAAAGGAGCTTTTGCTCCATTTCATTTGGTAATTGGGTGATTGTGGATTTGGGGTGAGAAAAGTGATAGGGGATTGTAGAAATTTGGAGATGATGATATTAAGCTTCCTTGTATATCAAGCTTGAAGATTAATGAAGTGAGGCATTGCTGCTTTGTATTATGGTTATTTTTCATTCTCTTCATTGGTTGTTAATGTGTTGTAGAAACTCTTGCTTTCATTTTAACGTAAAGGTCAAGTAATGAAAACACTATCCATCTAGGAAAAAGCTAAGTGAGGAACATAACCCTCTTGTCTTATTTGCTGTTTTATTTGCACCTGTGTCCTTTCTTCTTTCTTATCTAGTTGTTGATTGGAAAATAATTCAGCTATAAAACTGCACCTTCTGTCATGCACAAAATGGTTGATCTTAGGGCACATATCTTCAAATTGTAATAAGTTAATAACTAATCCTGTTTTATATCTCCTTTCATGCATTTTCATATATTGCATAAGTGTCAGGCTACTTGTAATGTCCTCATCTGATTAGGCATTGAGGACCAAAACCACTAACCTATGTGATTCCTGTGGGCTAGAGCGGTTACTAACAGTTAGGGAATCAACTGAAGACTAATGCCATCTACAGAAAATCTAGGGCATCAATATGATATCACCATTAGGTCAAAGAGGGCCACCGGGGCCAAAGGCCACCGACATGCATGACATCTAAGCATTATTTAATGATGCATGCACCCATTTAAGTCTCCATGCGCATGCATGCAAGTCAACTGCAAATTAGAAATTAAAGTGACCTAATTAGGTCAAAAGTTAGGGTTTTCGCAGTTGAAAGTTATAAAAGAAAGATAAAGTGAATGGAGACTTTACTTTTGATTATTATTGATTTTGGAGCTCTTGAGTAGCAGCACAGCATGCGGCCACAGCAGTTGGGGTTGGAGACGGCGTCTTCAACTAATGGGGTTTTGGCAGTGAGATATCTACCCTAGTCTCATCCAGGGTAAGCCATCTAGGTTCACCATCCGCTCTTCAATTTATTCACAGTTATCCAGTATCCATCAGAGATTGTTTGCAGGGGCAAGTGGTTTTCAGCTGGAAAGCCCAAATCATTTGTTGGGTCTTCAGATCTCAGTTTACCTTCGAAACCCAGGCATCATTCTCATCATCGATATCATACTCCAGTACCCGGTGATTATCAGATCCGGTCTTGCTCATCCTGAGCAGACATCAACAATTTCGGGATCAGGAGGGCGTGAGCAACTAAACCTCCAAATCAATTTGCTAGCCTGCCTAGAGACCCCAGAACTTCCGCATGTGTCAGGCATTCTCTTCGGCACGGGCAGACTATCAATCCTGCAAATTCTCAGCCTCATCAAACACGTCCTTCACTAAAAACGTCACCCTTAGCTGATTTTGGGTTCGTGCTGCTGGGGTATCACCGGAGGCAAAAGGTACCAGGTCATCTCCAATTCAGCTCTTGATGCATGCATATTCTCTCAGGAACATTCCAGCCAGCTTATCAGTGGTAAGTGTTACATTCTATCCTACAAACCCTAACCCTAATTTTAGCTATAAAATAGGGAATTTTTGCATGGCAATTTGCATGCCCGGCTGTTTCAGTAAATTTGCATGGAAATAGAATATATTGGGATTTGGGATATTACACTACTATAACTCAGGTTTCAATACCGTTTTTATTTTTTGTATTGAGGCAGGTGTTTGAGGGCCTGTTAGGCTGCTAAAGCGTTTTAGGTAATTTTTTGGGTGTTAAAAGAGTGATATCAAAGTTAAATTTTGTGAAACCAACATTTTAAAAAAGTTTACAAGCATCACGAAGATAAACAATCCCTACAAAAAACTTACATGTTTGAAATCTAGAATAGTAAAATCCAGTTATCTTGCAGTATATTATTTTGAATACAAAGGGACATCATTTTAAATTGCAATGTAAAAATTAAAATATGTTAACTTTTTTCTCATTCTTAATTAGTACGGATGTCTTACTTAGCCATGAACGGGGACTAATACTTCTAATGTGCCTACTAAGAAGTCTAAACCCAAATGCTCACCCCACCATAATCAGGTCCACCACGTTTAGCACCAATGGCATCAATTTCATCAATGAAAATAATGGCAGGTGCATACTGCCTTGCACGAGCAAAAAGATCCCTAACACGAGCTGCAGCCACGCCAACGAACATCTGGAAAGAAAACAACAAAGTCATGAATAATATCATATGGACCAATTAAAAAGAAAAAAGCCTAGCAATCTATTTAGAGTAACGTAATTTGTGGAGCCAGTTAACCATCTGCAAAATCTTAAATATGGATCTTTTGAATGCAAAAATGTGAATCAACCCGAATAGGTCTCATGTTAAAATTAAATGCCCTATACAGTAAAGGCAATTTAGTGTAAAGAGAGAAGCAGTATAGTGTAGTGATATAGACGTCAAAGACATATGAATGAAGATGTATTCATAGATGCAATTATTATAGTGTTTTAGTAGTATTATAGGTTTCAAAGTAAAAGAAAGTAGAATATTAAGATTGCCACAACATCAAAATGAAATCATAATTATGAAACCACTTGCAAAAATCATACACAGAAATACTAAAACAAAAGGCCCATAGATGACAAACAATTTTGTAATGAGATAATGAAGCATATCTGCTAAGGCTTGAAATGTACAACAAAATTCAATGAACATATATTGTCTCCCACCTTTCTCTGCCCCAGGACTAGATTTAGTACTATGCAATCTTGAAGTCACTCTTTGACCTCTTAAATCAGATACGAAGGTGAAATGATCATTAATTACCAATTTAGAAGAAATTTGTCAATGGGGCTGTGGTTCAGTGGTGAAAACAGTGGCATGTTACGCCACCAACCAAGGTTCAGTTTCCCCCAAGCCATGAATAAGTGGTTGGGGCCAACTGTAATCCCTAAATGACTTTGGGATAATAGCACCCCCTGCTGTGGAAGCTTAGCTGAATGAAATTGCTTATATTAATGTTGCGAATTTTTGCCTACAAAGGACCATTTTGCCCATGAAAACAGGTTGCTTGTGGTACCCAATCTCTTTGGGCTAGTTGTAATGATTCTTGTTGTACTTTCTATGAAAAGGGGTACAATAGTAATGAAAACGATAGTATGGAAGGGTTGTGCTAATGATGATGGATGATGAAAGAAATAGATTTGTTCCATTTGTTGTTTATTTGAATTTCCCATCACTTGTAGGATAAGTCACCATACAAGCCTGCTTTATAGTATATACTTGATTTTTTATTTCTAATGTCTCAGTCAAAGAAGTGGGACCTACTGATGCACATCTTAGCAGCTCAAATAGTGCAACAAAAACTAGCTACTAAACTTGCACAACCTCAGGATTTTCCTCCAATGTGTCACTACCAAGAAAATACCTCTCTCTTTAGGTCTCCTAGATCTCCTAGGGGAAATCTAGATTCTAGACTAACCACGGGAAGTGTCCCCAACTAAACATTCTAGGGTACTAACTAGGGGTTTCCACATGCAATGCCTAATAACACAACAAAGTGGCCTAGCTTTCTCAAGTACTAGTCAAGTCGATTTATTATGGTGAGGTAAGGATGAGTTAACAAGGACTCTTAGCAAAGATCTATTAGTTTAAAGAGACTATGATCAAAAGATCTTTTAGAAGCAAGAGACAATCATGAACTCATAAAAATAACATGTATTCCAAAGATATAGCTTCACACATGTTATGATAGCATTCAACACAAAGACAAGAATCCAAGTTCAAGGTTAAAGTGTTGATTATTTAAATGCTCCAACAATTAAGATAATGAAAGATGGCAAAAGTAACTTCAAAATCACTAATGCAAACTGTATTATGTTCTCTAACTTATTGAGAGGGAGAGGGAGAGTTCTCAAGAATCTCTCTTAAGATTTCAACACTTGCAAAGAAGCAAGTTTTTTCCTTCAACAAAGGAATCATTTGCTAAAGATCAAACCTAATCTCTTCTTTGTCTTGGGTAGAAGCAATTAAGTGTTCAATGTACGAGGTTAATTGCCAACAATGACTATTATGTAGGCCCTGAGGTTAACCCAAATGTTCACACTTGTAAAGAACATCCTTCCACCATGAAGAGCAAAATTTAATATCACATAAGACACACCACAATGAAGAGTATAGGCACAACAAAATCATTTTCTTCCATTCAAAGTATTCCAAGAGTTGCAAGTTTCTCTTTCCAAAATCCAACAATTACAAATGAAGTCGACTTCTCCTTTTATAGCATAAGGATAGTCTCAATAAAATGAGTAGAAAACCATGGGTGGTACAAAACAATTTGTAAATACCATGTGCTATCTCCAAAACAATGAGATAAAACCATGGGTTGTGCCAAAACCATGTGCAATCTCCAAAATCATGAACAAATACCATGAGCAATCCTCAAACCCAGTTCACAAGGTTCGCCAAAGTTGAACCATGAAGTTTGAAATTCAACGAACCCCAAGAAAAATAGTTGAATTCGTTGAGGTTCAGAATCTCAGATTGAAGTTCGGTAGTGAAATTCACGGGTTCTATCTGTACAGTGTGGTTTTGAGATCTAGCTCCAATTCCATATTATTCTTTTCATCTCGAAGGCGAGTAGATTATGGTCGGCATGGTCAATGTGCCAACAAGTATGCCTTTCTAGGCCAGCAAAATTCCAAGAAGATGATGCGCAATTGTAAACTTGTATTCCTAAGCCAACAAAATTCATGGGACACGGTGCGCAGGTGTAAATTCATATTTCTGAGCCAGGGAAATTCCAAGGACATGGTACACAGGCGTAAACTCATATTTCTAAGACTCCCTTGAACTCAATTTTCAAGCTTCAGAATCATTTGGGATGTGGTGTATGCATTGCATTTTATTCATAGTGCAAAGCTCGAGCCGAAAGTTCACCATGACTTGAATGCTACAAATTGCAGGAGATTTAACAACGAGAGGATGGTATCCCTGTTTCATATTGTTTTTAGTTATACATTATATATTAAATGCTTTTTAATAGATTATATACTATATATTAATGTTTTATATATATTATATATTAATTATAAGCATATAAAATATTTTATATAGAATATAATAATATATTTGCTATGTTAATATATTATAACATATTTATATTTTTAAAATATGTATATAGACGAATTTAATGGCAAACCTCATTCGAACCTCACTAGAAAATTCGAATTCGAATCAAACTTCAACACTGTCGAACTTGAACTCAAACCCAAACCATGCAACTTAGCCTCAAACCATGAGTACATATCATCCAAACCAACTAACAAGAGCGCCCTACAAGAACAAGTGCACCTCCCAAGAACAAGGGCGCCTCCCAAGATCAAGTATGCCCCTCCTGTTGCCCACCTATTTCGACTAGGTGGCAACTCCATGTACATGAGGATGTACATAATTGTACCTTAGAAAAATCTGAGGATTTTTCACTTCTGCAAGGCTATTGCCCCTTTGTAAAACGAAATGTCCGCTCCCCTGCGTGGGAAAATTAATGTAATTTTATGTGCTAGTGTGGGTCATATGATATGGATGCCACACCATGGAACGGGTTGTTAGGGAAGTCCCCTCATCGAGTGTTTTTCCCTTTCCAATTGACCTTGTTGAACAAACGAGTTTAATCGGTTTGGTTTTCACTCAAAATCCTCCAAAGTGGTGACGGGCGTTCTACCAATCAATTCCATGAGGTGGCTAAGGCTTCAAAGTGTGATTCATGACCATGCTAGGCATTTGTCTAGAGTCTTGCGGAGTTTCGTTGTGTTGTTGTATTTTTAATTATTTTTCTAGTTAATTAATTTCACCCCTTGGTGATTAATTAACTCAGTCGTTGATGTAATAATGTAATCGTTCGAGCATGGCATTTTGTAATAGGGGCTATGAATGCAAAGAATAATTGCTATGAAACCCCCTAAGCCACTGCTTCGAGTCCCATGTCATTCTGATGAGTGGTTGAGGAGATAGACCATTTTTGTCTAAGCAAGGTCTATTTTTCCTAGGGAATTAATTAAATTCCCTAAGTCAAAATTCACATTTTTTGATTTTGAAGTAAAAAATCAAAAAATTGCCATGGTAAGTTGGTTTGGGGGTTCCTAAGCCTAGGAAAATTTATTCCAAAGTTTTCCACCCCCCATGGCCTAGATATTAAATTTTCAAGTTATTTTTTAATTTTTCCTAAGTCAAATTGGAAAAATTTTAAAAATTAAATTGAGAACTTTAATCTAAGGTGAATCTATTTTATCCTAAGTCAAAAGGATAAAAATTTAAACTCCAAGCTAAGTTTAAAAAGAATGGAAAACCCTAAGTCCAAAGAGGGCGCTAAATGAAAACCCCCATTAAAATGGAGGCGTCATACTACAATAGAGATGGGCGTTATAATAAGAGGGCGACCATATTAATTTAGTGGAGCGCCCAAGCTATGAAGAGAAATGCCAAGTTTAGAAGAGGCATAACCAAGGATAAATGGGCGCTAGCTTGCTTAGTGGGGCGCTAAAGTGGAGAGGGCCCACGTCCAAGTTCACACGTCCACCATTTTAGAGAAGGGACCCACGCCAAAGTTAGAGGTGGCGCTAACACATCAAAGGAACCATCATAAAATTGTATAGGGCGCTATATATTAAAGGGCCCACATTTCTACCATTTTAGTGGAGCGCTACTAAACATAGAGGCGCCACCAAATTTTAGTAGGGCGCATCAATTAAAAGAGGGCGCTACCATGAATAAAACAGCCACCAAATAATAGTGGAGGCGCTAACCATGAAGGGCCCACGCTAAAATAAAAGGGCCCACGTTCAAGTTTGAGGAGCGCTCACCATATTTGGAGGTAGCGCTAGTGTATAAAGGGACCCACGTTTTAAATGGAGGCGCTATCATATGAAAAACCCCACGCTAAAATGATAGAGGCGCTAACATTATATTTAGAGGGCGCATGCTATAATGGAGGGCAGCCAAATAATAGAGTGGGCGCTACATGAAGCAAGACGCCCCCAAATTTGGAGGGGCGCTATTTATTAAGTGGGCACATGCTATTTTAGTGGGGGCGCTACCTATTTAAAGGATGCTGCTATATTTGGAGAGCGCCAAAGCATTTAGTGAGGGCGCTATCTATTGAAGCCCACATTTTGCATGCATTTTTGGAGATGCCAAACTTGGAGGATTCCGCCGTATTTAGAGGAGGGCACCCACCTTGGAGCCCATGTTTTTTCCATTTACATAAAAGCTAAATCTAAGGGTGGAAATTTAGTCTATGACCTAGATCTAAAGGTTAATATGGTTAAGACTTGGATTAAGCTTTTAAGCCATTGATTTAAAATTAATCCAAGGGTGTGGATTAATGGAGAAAAATAGAAAGCCAAATACCTAGATCTAGTGGGTGAGATTAAACCCTAGATCTAGATCTAATCTCAACCATTTATCATTAAGGAGTTGGGGATTATCTCAACTATTTAATGAGGGTCTCACTCCCTCATTGAACAGGATCATTCATGCTG
>LPNX010816631.1:306852-325545 GCA_001517045.1 Pseudotsuga menziesii | reverse complement strand
TACTTTCAGCCTGTTTAAAACTGGGTTTTATTCACTGTTTAGTGAATATAACCCTTGTTTTAGGGCCCTAACCTCTTATATATTAGTTTACCCTTTTATTTATGCTATTTTCACATCATTTAGGTGGCTGGAAACTCATTTTCCAGCCCTCTAAATAACATATTACTGTCACTTATTACATTCAGAAATTTTTTTTTTGTAAATTTGTAATTATATAAATTTCAGCTTATATTTATTTACACTTTGAGCTTAATCGTGGTATCCCACGTCTGACCTCAAAGGATCGAGGACAGAACACGAAGCGCTCAGAGTAGTAAAAAATATTTGTTTGTCATATTTTTTTATGTAAATTTGTAAATCTTGTGCTAATATTTTACAACAGTTTTAGTGTTGTTTCTATGATTTCCAGCGAAGAATAGCTCGCTGGTTTTTGACAGGTTATGCACGTTTAAAGGAGAGTTGCTGCCCAAAAGGACACAAAATTTCCTCAAACTTCAACCGGAACAAAAGGGGTTCCAATCCTCACCTCTCTTCCATATTTTTCTGATTATTGTAAACCCCAAAGAGAGTCTTTTCTATGATTCTTCAAAGCTTATAAGCTTTTGTAATCTATAATAAATAGAGTAGGAAGTAGAGTAGGAAGTAGGCTAATATTTGCTTAAGTTTTTCTGTTTATGCAAATTTTATTTTTCTGTTAAAGTAATCGTACAACCCATTAAAACCTGTGTATCCTCTATCCACTTGTCATCTCCCTTTAGGGAATTCAAGCTGGATATGAAAAGCAGGGGAAGTGGGGGCTTAGGTAATTAGACTAATTTTCCTTTTCTTGTACTACAATCTACAATCAAACACTGTATTTCCCAAGTCATCTTGGTGATCACTTTAAAATAAACCTTGCATATTAACCATCAAGATTGAAACTAACTTTTAAAAATTACCAACAACAACTTCCCACATCCTGCTCCTCTACTCGGTTATCACCCTCCAGGGTACTCCGAGATACGACCAGGGGAAAGGGAAGTCTTAGTTTAATAGGCATCCATCTAGCGATTTTCGAATTGATTAAAAACAGTGACTCGGAAGCTGCAAGGGGTAGTAGACTGAGGGGGTCTCTAGGCGCATCGACGTCCTCCTTGTGAGCACCGGGCCATTGGGGTTTGACCTGTGAGCTAGGGGTGGGCTTTGCTCCCACCTGTTGGCGCAACAGCAATCCCTCTTCGGTTTGAGAAGAACTAGATCGGGGTCGTCACACCACCGGATCTACAACTTAATCCAAGAAGAACAACATTAATAAAATTAACTAAAATAAACCAAGAAGCATTTCAAAATCGGTTCCACAACACATTTATTTCAAGCACCTTTTTACTACAATACAATACTACAATTTTTATTTCCAGCACTTTATTTCTCAGCACATTTATTTACTTTCGATTCTGTAAATGAGCATGTGGTGGATGTTAACTGCTTAAATCTTTTTCATACTTTTAATTTACTGCTGGTCTAATAACTTTCATTTATAGCATTTTTAGCCATATTGTAAATCTAGTTCATGATCCATACTGGTAGATAATCTGTACATTGTTGAATGTTTTATTTCCTTATTGTTTATAATTATTTGGTTTATTCATATATTTCATTGTTAAACACTTAAGCCATAAGTTCAATCATAGCTTAAATCTCTAAATTGTTTTTTTTTGTAATCTTGTAAAGTGGTAACTTATTTTGACTCCATTATCTAGGCACTGGTCTTGTTTTATATAAGGTCTTAGCCTCATTCTGTAAACGATCCCTTTAATTAATCCTTAATTAATTAATAAACCTGGAACATAGTCTTTCCATAGGGACTACCCCCCTTGGCTCTGTTGGGATCTTGCCCAAACGGAGGAGTTGCAGACTGAGGTGACAGTGGTCCCCAGCTCTCACTTGCCCCCAAGGACACACATAGCAGGTTGTGACTTTCCTGCACCTTAAAGTGTGAATTAGGCGGAAACACCTCCCAAGAACAAGGGCACCTCCCAAGATCAAGTATGCCCCTCTAGGAAAGTGGACCCATCTAGGTCAGTCAACCATGTGCATAAGTGGAGGGATAAGTCAAAAACACCTCCCTAGGATGAATATATATTACACATGTGAGAATAAAATTAGTAATGTATGCTACATGTCAATAATCTCATGAATTTGCCTCTAGGCCAATGACATGTTATCAAAGAAATCCAGTGATCACCTATAAGCCACCAGGAAGCCTCCACATAATCCCCAAAAGTGATTCATCATGCCAAATCATCATTTAGAATTTCCCGCAATGACTTAGTTATTAACCAAACTGTACTTAGGAATTTTTAAAATAAAACTGAGGAAAACGTTTTTTTTAAACGCAATTATAATCCAAAAATGCATATAGCCATGTGAATTGCAAGGGGAAATTTTATGTGATGAGCCCAAACATTCTCTGAAGACCATATGCGCCCACACCTATGCTCATATTACCCCAAAAATGCCTTTGTAGCTCTGCTTCAACTAATATAAATCAAACTTGGGGTTTTTAAATTAAAACTTAAGAAAGTTTTAATTAAAATCCTATTAATCCAAAACTAACATAAAAACCAAGGGGAAAAGGATCACAATGACTTCTGGATTCAAGAACGTTGCTCACTAACGTCGGCACCTACCTCTGGCATGCTACTCTATTGGGTTGACCAAATCAAACTTGGTCAAACTAACTAATCTAGAGAAGTACTTTGCAATCTGACTCAGTAGGCTCATGGAATAGCAAATGGATTATCCAAATCTATCTGTAGACTTGGAAAACGTGTGCATGAAATCCATGCACGATCATAAAAATCTAACTATGCAACAAGTCCACCACCCTGTAGCAATGATTGATCCGTGCCAATAGTGTTCAATCTAATGGTGTATACTCCAATAAGTGGCCAAATGGGTATTCAAATATGTGCTTAGAATGCACGGATCCCATGTACAACAGAAGATAGCATATTAGTCCCTCAGTTAATGGGACTGACCACATATAAAACCGATTAGCAATAATTAAAACCAATAAATATGAAGAAGGCATGATCATGTCTCTATAACACTGTGATGATGTTGTAGTGTAATCAGATAGTGTCCTAGCTGGACCAGCATTGTAGATAAACATATATTTGGTTGTCCATAGTGGGTCATCATATAGCATAGTCATGAGAAACATGATAATATACCCCATAATCATCTTCAATAAGTTCATCAGGCTAATGATTAAGAACATATCATTACCTTGTCATCATCAAAGCATTTACAAAGGACTAGTTCTTCTTCGTGTTGATGTATTTGTAACTTCGGAATGTATTCACTTGTATATTTTATGTATTGTACCCCAATGTTCCTATTGGGAAGTATCAGTAATGTAATTGAGTCATGTCATACCCCGATGTTCCTATTGGGAGAATCAATAATGTAAACAAGGCATGTAAATTCATAGAGGTTAACCCTCCTAGTTGATCAGGGGTTAAAGTCCCCGTAGTTGTGGGGCACTAGGGTTATTAGACTCTCCTAGAGAAGTCGGCCCTGGTAAGTTATTGTCAAGTCGAAAACTAATATAAATAGAGAGTGAGCCTCTCTATTTATCACACAGTCACTCACACTCAGTTGTAGCGCATGAGTGAGAGGCGCTGGGATAAGAGAGAGAACAGTTGTCGGAGATCATCTTACTATCTTTGGGTTTTACTGCTGCCATTGGTGCTTATTCTATCTCTGAGGAAGTTGCGGGCTTTTCTCCTTTATGGTTTCCCCGAGGAAAATCTTTGTGTCTATTGTCTCTTATGATTGATTGTTGTGCATGTTATTCTCTCAGATAAGATCCTAAGAAAATACTGTCATAATTGATAAAAATCTAACATGGTATCAGAGCTAACCTGAAAAGAAGACACTCTGCAGCTGCAGAAGCTAGGGCTTCTTATTTTTTGGCTCTCTCTCTACAATCCATCAGCAAAAGGAGGTTAGGTTGAACCTCCATTGAAGGGCGCATCTTTCTGTCGAAGCAGAATCTGATTCTGAGCACTTTCAGTTTTTGACATACCACTGCATCGGGGAATTAGGGCTTTTCACTGAAGAGGAATTTTTGAGTAAGCCCAGGCTAGGATTGCTCTCCTCCTCAAAATCAAAGTTTGGAGACAAAAATCAAGGTTTTTGGTTGGGTAGAACTCCAGGAAAGTCAAACCCTAATTTTCTCTGGAACCAAAAAACCAGCGCTGCAAAAGATCAGCTCCAAATCAAGTTTTCAGCTTCTCAAATTGGTTAGATCTAAATCTTTTGTATTTCCATTTGAAGTTCTCTATTAAGATGTCTCATCACACCAAGCTTGATGAAAAGCTTGAGGGAGTTGATAATTTTCGAGCCTGGAAGTATAGGATCTCCCTAGTCCTAAAAGAAAATGAGTTGGACTCTTACATCAGTGAAGAGGTTCCAGTGCCAGAGGGAGATGAGGCTAAGGCCTTACACAAAAAGAAATTGGCCATGGCTAAGAGGATTATTGTTGATTCAATTAAGGATCACCTCATACCATAGGTGTCCTCCCTAAAGACACCTAAGGTAATGTTTGATGCCTTGACCAAGCTATTTGAAGGAAAGAACATAAACCGGAAGATGACTTTGAGGAACCAGTTGAAGAGTGTGAAGATCCAGAATGCGGAGACCATACAGTCATAATTTACAAGGGTCTCCCAAATCAAAGAACAACTTGAAGCAGTGGAGGAAGAAGTGGAGAATGCAGAAATTGTGATGACTACCTTGAATGGTCTCCCTAGGGCATGGGACTCTTTCATCCAAGGGATCTGTGCTAGAAGAAAGCTAGTCACCTTCAGTAGACTGTGGGAGGAATGCTCACAAGAAGAAGCTCGAATAGTAGCCCGAGAAGAAAAGATGGAAAGTGAAGATCAAGCTCTCACAATACACTCCAAGAAAAACAGAAGGGGCTATCATCATTCTAAAGGTAAGCATCCTCACTCCAGAAAAACTCAACTCAGATGTTTCAGTTGTGATGAGATAGGACACTATGCCAGAAATTGTCCTAGAAACAAAAGAAACTCTCGCAAGAAGAAGGACAAAAGAAAACATCATGCTCACACTGTAGAGGATGATGATCCTCCCAGGAAAAGAGTCAAACAAGAAAGTGAAGATTCATCAAGTGATGAAAAGTATAATCTGATTTCTGCCCTCACAAAAACTATCGCACATGGAAGCAATGATTGGCTTATAGATAGTGGGGCTTCCAAGCATATGACGGGATTCAAAGAATCCTCTGTGAAACTATCCGAACATGAGTCACCTCACAAGGTGAAACTTGGGGATGATTACTAGTATCCAATAAAAGGTAGTGGTGAATCCTCCAATAAACTAGACTCTGGAAAGTCTATGAAGATGAAGGATGTCTTGTTTGTACCAAAATAAAAGAAGAATCTCCTCTCCATATCTGCATTGGATGCAAAAGGCACGAGGGTTGCATTTGTTGATGGCCAAGTTTTTATGTGGCCAAAGGGAAAGACCATAGATGATGCAGTAGTAATTGGAGAACAAGAGAGAGGACTATACAAATTGAAGGGACAACCAGAACAAGCTTTGGTCCATGACTCAGTAGAGCCAAATGAACTTTGGCACAGAAGGCTTACACGTGCACTATAGGGCACTACCACTTGCAAGCAAAGTTGTTGAAGGTCTTCCAGAAATACAGACAAAATATGACGGTGTCTGCAAAGGATGTGCGAAAGGAAAGAACACAAAGAAGACATTTCCAAGCAGCGAGAGCAAGGCAAAAGGAATCTTGGAAATCATCCACTCTGATGTATGCGGTCCGATGTCATCCAGTTCATTGAGTGGGTATGTATACTATGTTTCTTTCATTGATGATTTTTCTAGGAAGACATGGATATACTTTTTGAAGAATAAAGATGAAGTATTCAGCAAGTTCAACGAATTCAAAGCCTTGATCGAGAACCATACAGGAAAGAAGATCAAAACCTTTCGATCAGACAATGGCGGAGAATTCACATCAAATGAATTCAAAGAATTATGCAGAGATTCAGGGATTAAGAGGGAGCTGACTACTCCATATAATCCACAACATAATGGGGTTGTAGAAAGGAAGAATAGAACGATCATGGAAGTTGCAAGGGCAATGCTTCATGATCAAGATCTTCCCATGCATCTATGGGCAGAAGCTGCCAGGACAATGGTGTATGTACAGAACCATACTCCACACAGAGTACTCAAGAACAAGACACCTGAAGAAGTCTTTTCCAACAAGAAACCAGAGGTCAACCATCTCAGAATATTCGGTTGTCCAGTATACATACACATTCCAAAAGAAAAGAGGACAAAGTTAGATCCTTCTGGAAAGAAGGGTATATTTGTGGAATATAGTGAAAGCTCGAAAACTTACAGGATATACTTCCCAGGATTCAAGAAGATCGACATCAGCAGAGACGTAACATTCAACAAAGACTCAGCTTACAACAAATCTAGAAAGAGACCAGTTGAAGACTCTAAAGAAATAAAAGTACCCAGGATTCGAGATACAACCATGAATGATGCAACTCAAGAAGAAGATCGAGAAATAGAAGAACCACAGAAACCTGTAGATCCACCCCAAGAGAAGAATCCTCACAAGAGGAAACCTGCATGGGTACGAGAGGTTATCCAAGGTGTAGAAAGATATGGGGCTCCAGAAGAAATACACAGAGGGAGGAAAAGAACCAAGTCTTGCTCCGGTTATGTAGCCCTATTATGTGACATCATTGATAAAGAACCTTCCAATTATGAAGAAGCGGCAGAAAAGAAAGAGTGTAAGGATGATATGATAGAGGAGTACCAATCGATCATGAAAAATGATGTCTGGGATGTTGTCCCAAAACTAGAGGGGAAGTCTGTTGTGACTTCCAAATGGATCTACAAGATCAAACATGCTGCATAAAGTAGCACAGAGAAATATAAAGCAAGATTTGTGGCTCGTGGCTTCTCCCAGAAAGAAGGAATAGATTATGAAGAAACTTTTGCATCTGTAGCCAGATACACTTTGTTATCAACCCAAATGGCACTTCTTCGTTCGAGTGCCAACATTCTTTATGTTGGTACACAAAAGAACATATTAGGATTGAAGTTTGCCAAAGCACTATAGATGGGCATGACTTGGGATGCATTTACCCTTAAACCAGCTTGCTATATATTTTTTCTAAGTGTTGAGTTGCATACGCGACTATCTTCATTGCAACTCACGTACTGTATGCGACTATTTGCATTGCAACCTGCGTACACCAGCGTACACGGGTTTCCTTCAAGCAACTCACATGTCATACGCGGGTTGCCTATATTAATAGTCGCGTACATCTTAGTTTGGCTTTAAAAATATAAAACGCGATTATATGAGATTAGTTGGGCCCTAATCTATAACTATCCCAACTGTTTCAACCACCCCAGCCTTTGAAACTACTCTATTTCCCAAAGTATAAAGAGAGGACTATCTGCATTGCAACCCGCGTACATCAGTGTACGCGGGTTTCCTTTGAGCAACTCGCGTGTCATACGCGGGTTGCCTATATCAATAGTCGGGTACACCTTAGTTTGACCTTAAAAATATAAATTGTGATTAATTGAGATTAGTTGGGCCCTAATCCTTAAATATCCCAACTGTTTCAACCACCCCAACCTTCAAAATCACTCTATTTCCCAAAGTGTAAATAGAGGCCTTCGGGAGGGTATTAATCAATCAAGATTGTAGAGCAAAGTTATGCTAGTGGTATATCTTCAGAAGTCTTGGAGCAGCAGAACTCAGAGTCCTTTGGTTGCAGAGGAGTCCTTGTCTCAGAAGCTGGGTTGTACTCTTATCTCCTTCACTGATTGTTAATAAAGAGAATTCTTCTTCCAACATTGTGTTGAGTCTATTTCATGTACTGTGGTTAATGAATGTATTTGATGATATATTTGATATGTTGTTTATCTAACCTTTTATATATACATGCATGAGATATTACTTGGAAAATTTGCTCTTTACAGGTGAAAGAGGTGCATCCCTGGAAGCTTTGGAGAGAAGAGGAGCGGGAGAAGATCAAGCTTGAATCAACCGTCAGTAATCAGGTAAGTCAAGACTTTCTTCCTATTCCCTTTCCATTCTCTGGTAAAGCTGATTGTCTGCAAGGTTAGTAGTAAGTTGGTAACCCCAAACCCTAGGTTACAAGGGTGCTTAATCCTGAACAATAGAACTAGCGACTCCGCTGGGGAGTCCAGCCTATTGTGGGTTAGTCCTGTAGATACTTGCCCAGTCTTTGCTCTGATTCAGTGTATGGTTTTCTATCTTGGCTTTGATTTGCAGTAGTGTTTTAGAGACCTATATTATTTTTTCTTTTTGAAAAAATTTTGTTGTGTACGCGGGTTGCTCCATTGGACAGTCGCTTACAGTACGCGGGTTGCTCTATTAGACAGTTGCGTACATCTTTTAGCAGCAAATTTTTAGGTAGGGTTGCTTGTCCCTGTCTTATTTGGATTTTGCTCTGCTTTAGGGTCTTCTATTGCTGGCATCTTGCTGTAGGTTTGAAAGTCCTGTATACCATACTTTGTGCTTTTCAGTAAGCCCTTGAGTTTTTGTTGTTTGAGTCTTCTTTCACTTAGCAATTTGAAGTGGATTATCCTGTTTGGGTGATAGGTTCAGTGTTGTGTATCTGAATCAGTGATCAGGATTTTAGATACCTTGTACTCTGTACTACTTTCGAGTAGTTTCAGTTTGTCACTTGCCCATTTCAGTGGATTATATTCATTGTTTCTTCCCAAGCTAGGTGTTTGCCAAGTCTCCTCCTTAGGTGGTTAAATTTGGTTCTTACAAGTCTGTTATACTTCATATTGCTTGCTTTATGGTCTGATTATTCAAGCATTCTCAAGAAATTTTGCATTTAGGTGCATAGTAATTTTTGAAGAGTTTGAAAAGTGAAGAAAAAACATTGGAAACATTTGCATTTTAATTGCATATTGTAGTTTTATTTTCAGTATTTTCAAATAAAATCTCAAAAATTACAAAAAAAAAAAATAAGTCTTAGTCTTCTCATACTTGGTTGTAATTTCATTAGTTCATATCTACAAAAAGAAAAAGAAGCTTGATTTAAGTAGTTATAACTTGTTTTGGAATTCATTTTATACACCTTTTTACTTTTCTTATCGAGTCTATAATATCATAGTCATTCACGCCACTTACCCTCTGACTAAGAACAACCCTTAAAATGAACGCTATAATTTAAAATTTATTAGTAAGTTTTGTTTTATAGGGTCATACACCTACTAGCTTAAGCTAGACTTGTGGGATAGGAAGTGTAAACTCCCCACAAGTACTTAAATTCAAACATAGTTGGCCAATCGATAGGTAAATCCTTCTCTATGTTGACAGTATCTGGGAAGCTCCTCTCAAACGAGATAAGCACAAGGCCGCGTGGAGGCTTGGACTGAGGAGATAACCCTCTGATTCCTTGTCAAAACGTAGACCAAGGTTTTTGCGCATATGGGGATTCTGTCCTAGACAGAGTTTCGGGCTTTGCTACCCTGCCCATGCGTACGAATCAGGCTTGCGACTGTCCCCCTAGACTATTGATATAGTTAAGGTATCCTTTAGTCTCTTTGACATCTAGGGTTTATACACAGGTAAACCGGAAGGCTATTTCTGGTTCACCTTGGACAGGCTTGGAAGGTAACCCTTGTTAAAAGTGTAGGAGGGCGGTGGGTGATTCCTCCACTTGTGCCTAAGAACTTCTTCAAGGACGCCAAGAAACTGTCTCTCAGCTTTCTTCGGGAAAGCATATCTTATACCCCTTGTGATTGTTGAGACTTTAGGAAATTTTGTAGTGATTGCTCTGTGGTTTGTCTGTGTTAAGTCGACCTTAGGGTGTGAAGAGTCAAATTTACAATCGTGGAGGACCAATCTGTTAGAAGGTCACGAAGGTTGCAAAACCTTCCTCCGCTTATCACATTGGAACCTCCACCTCCCCCTCAAAGGCGGAGATTAGACACAGACAGTTCTTTCGAACCGATAGGAGTTAGTGAAGTTACGGGTGAACCAGAACTTAGGGAAAACCGTTTTGATTTAACTACAGTTGAGATAGAAGACTTGCAGACTGACGAGTTTGCAAGGAACTTTGATTCACCTCTAACTGACTTAAACGATCCTGTGACCGTTCAGGTTCGTCCTTTCAATTCACCCGTGATTGGTGTCCCTCTGGGAAAACTAATGTCTACTACAGGAATAAGTTCTTCTACTTCCACCTCAGCCGCTCCGGCCAAAGGGGTGCCACCTCCCCCGGTAGGTGCCCCTAGAACAAGTATACCTACTACACCTTTAACTCCAGCTAGTCGGGTGGTTCAACCACCGGCTCCTACTAGTTTAGCAGGGACTTCTCGTGGTATGGTCACTAGGATCCCTAGTGTACCTTCAGTTCCTACTTCTTTCGCACACATTGCTCAGAGTGATCCTATAGGATCCTCGGCATTTGTCCAGGGTTTTCCTTGGAATTGGGGGCACATTCCCCCATCCACTCCATATGTAGGTCCAACACTCGCATATGTAGGGGTGTAGTTCGAAAACCCTAATCCTTATAGTCAAGGTTTTCAAACTCCGGTTTCAGCTCCTTTCACGAGCTCTCCTTTCTCGCTTTTCAGCGAAGGGATACCTGCTCCTGTGTTCCAAACCCCAACTTCGACTGGGGCAGCTAGAACCTCATACACTGCACCGCACATAAACAATCCACTAGCTTATGGATGGAATCCTTTCCAAAGCGGCCCAACCACTTCGCAACCGGCAGCAAGGGGCAACCCCGCCTTCACATATGGGAACTTGGGGGCAAGTCCCTCTAATCCCCAAGCTGATACTTTTAATGCTCCGGTTAGACCCAAGCTCCCTTTCCTGGCAACGATAAACTTGCCAGATTTGTCGAAACTAATGAATGACCCGGTGAGACATAACTCCTCCTGGCCACCCGTTCCTACCAAGCTGCCCTCAAACATTCCGAAATTCGAAGGCAAAGTTGGTGATGATTCAGTCCCTCATCTCACCACTTTCCATTTGTGGTGCTCTTCCAACTCACTAAACGACGATACAGTTCAGTTGAGACTGTTCCAAAGAACTCTAACCAGTACTACAACAAAATGGTACATTGAACTACCTTTTGTTGCGTTTGATAGTTTTTGGGACTTGGCTAATGTATTCCTTAGTCACTTCCAACTTCCTATCCGATATGATTTCGGGACAGACTTGTTGTCTACCTTTCGGCAGGACCATAGTTTTAAAAACCGGAAAAATCGGAACCGGAACCGGCCGGTTCACCGGTTCAGTACCAAACCGGGTCAAACCGGTTGGTAAATCGGATCGGGGACCGGTTAGTTACCGAACCGGCCGGTTGGTAACCAAACTGGTCCGGTTCAGTAACTAACCGGTCCAACCGGCCGAGTTAGCCTCTGACCGGTCTGGTTAGTACTGAAAAATTCTCGATGGTATATACAGACATCCAGCCATTAACATACCTGGCATTATTCGTTTCACTCTCTTATGTTCTATTTATGGTTATGTGCAGTTAGATCTGTCACAGTTAGTGCATTTATATTATGTTAAAATCATTTAATATTAGCACATACATCACTAGCACAGGACTTGGCAGTCTGCAATCTACGTACAATTGTTCTACCATAAAACATAGCATCTACAGCCTACGTATAATTATTCTACCATAAACATACTTGGTAGCATAGCATAGAATAAGTGGGGTTGCGTACCATTTACAGATAGATAGTACAAAGATTGATCACTTGGCAGATGTCTATTGTAATGTTGTAGGCTTTTGTATCATGTATTTCAAATCTTATTTTTAATTTCAGAATCAGAAATTTTCAGAGATGACCACAACTCAGAAACAACAGTTTCTATTTTTATAGCATTTCATTGGGCAGTGGTGTACATATTTGTTGCATATATGATTTCTGCAGCCTGAAGCCATTAATATTCTTCTAATTGTTTGAGCTTATGTTGAGTTTAACCACATCCCATAAACCTAAATCATTTTGATAACAACTCAACTACACACTAATTTAGAGTCCCAACATCCAAGGCCGGGACAATAGCTAATCTGGATGGTCTACTATTCTACACTCAGAAAATAGCTGTATCTTATACAGTGGATAAACAATGCACCAATCAATATCAATAAGAAAACAATGAACTGTGACTAAAGGAAAATCCCAGGCTAGGAATCTTGTAAGAAGAATTCTAGTCAGTGTCATCATAAAAATATCTCACTTTAGCATCAAGTTTTCCATACAAGAAATCCTGTAAGAAGAATTCTAGTCAGTGTCATCATAAAATATCTCACTTTAGCATCGAATATAGCTCATTATTTGAATTTAAATTAGATATTAGTATCCACTAATGACCAAAGATGGCCAATGGGACTACAAAAAACATGAGATCAATGCAAATTGAATATACAAAAACACAAACTTGTTTGGACAATGGTGTTAGTAGTTACTTCTGAGTCTTTACATCTGAATAGTGAGTTGATTTAATGTGGTATGCACTTTGAAACTCTGCATCTGAAACTCTGTCAATTAAATGATATTGTAGGATTGGATGTCATAATTGGTGCTCAATTAAAGTATTTGATGTATTTTTTAGCAAACCGATTCATTAAATTCAAATCGGCCGATTTATGACCGATTCATTACCGATTCCGAGTTGACCCTCGACCGATTTTGAGTCCGATTCCGATTTTTAAAACTATGTGCAGGACAAGGCCACTCATATTTCAGATCACATCCAAGAGTGGAGAAGACGAAAAAGCCTTATCAAAGCCACTATTCCTCTCAAGTCTTTACTACAATGGTTCCTTAAATCCCTATTGCAATATATATCTAAGGATGTATCTACTTCGGGTGTGACCAATGAGGAAGAGGCTATCCTTAGGACCCAGCAGCTAGATTTGATATATTCTCAGTCTGGGATTTTATATGAGATCATCCTTGATGCACTGAGGCCAACATACAATGTAGAGAAACCTAAGCCTGTACCCCATGCCGATGGTGTGGTTGGTTCTGTGAAATCCCCCACTGTAGAGTCTTTAGCTAAACAGCTCCATGAGTTGTTTGTCAAACATTCTACGGCGGAGGCAGCAAAGGCTGCCCCCTCACCCCAAAATGCAAATGTTTTTGCACAATCCTATCAGAAGGGAAAACAGAAGACCAGTGGGAAAAAGAAGAAAGGAAAAAATGGTGAGGAAAACCAAAACAAACAAAAACCCACAAACAATGCTTATGGGGGCAAAAAAGAAAAGAAGAAGGTGAAATTCCCATGTAAGTTGTGCCATGAAGATCACCTGACCCATCAATGTCCCCTTATGGAACAAGCTCTGAAGCTGTTAAAAGGCCAACAACCGATTGTCTTGAAGGATCATTTACCCCAAGGACAGAATTCTGCTTCAGCTTCAAATGCAGCAGGGAGCACCCCAAATGCTCTTGACCCTAATTATATCAACATGGTTCGATCCTAGACTTTACTCCAGACTAGGAACAAGAACTATGAAACAGAGGCTTCGGAGAAGGGCAAGTCGATAGGTGAAACTTCCAACCCTTTCAATACTGAGGAACTTGCCGAACCTCTGCCCAAGATACCGAAAGGTGTCTTCAAGAAAACCTTGCACAATCCCAATGCTAGGGCTGCAGCAAACTACTCCGTAGTTGAAGATTTAGCCCATACTCCTTGTGCGATGTCGGCTTTAGAGGTGTTACAGAGTTGTCCCACCCAGCGAGATGCACTCTTAGCAGCCTTAGGCAGTATGGACTCATCAAGCCTCATGGCGAAGTTTAATTTGTCCGATGTCAAAATTCGCCTGCCATATCATGTAGCCTTATCGATAGATGTCATCCATGGCGGAAAAACCATTGGAAGGGCAGTTGTCGACGAGGGTGCTTCTACATGCGTCATGTCCCTGTCTTGCTGGAAAACTCTTGGATCTCCAGAGCTGGTTCCATCGAACACCCTACTTACTGCTTTCAACGGAAGATCATTTCGTCCACATGGTATCCTACCAGCTTTCGAAATTAAGTTGGCAGGGAAAGCAGTGTCTGTTGAGGTAGAGGTGATTGATGCACCTTTGGATTATAACTTGCTCTTGGGGAGAAGTTGGAATTCCATCAAACCTACTACTTACTGCTTTCAACGGAAGATCATTTCGTCCACATGGTATCCTACCAACTTTCGAAATTAAGTTGGCAGGGAAAGCAGTGTCTGTTGAGGTAGAGGTGATTGATGCACCTTTGGATTATAACTTGCTCTTGGGGAGAAGTTGGACTTACACCATGTCAGCTACTGCATCGGCCGTATTTCGAGTAGTAGGGTTTCCACACGAAAGGAAGTTGGTTACTGTAGACCAACTCAGTTTTACTCGAAAAGGCCGCATGGAAACTAACGAGTCCACCGTACCATTGGTTGATCAAGTTAAACCTGCTTCAGAGAGCTTAGGGGCTGAAATGTATGCATCATTGATGGGCACATTCGATATTCCAGCTCCGATTAATTATCTAAGTTCTACTAGTGTAGGGAAGTCTATAGCAACGGTTGTTGATAGAACAGATCCTTGGGTTCTTCCTTCCCACCATGAACCTGAAGTGCCCTTATCGGCAACGGAAGTAGCTTATCAAGCTATCGTTCATACCATTGTTGATCCCATTCCTGTCCCTCTCACAGTCTCAGAGGAGCCGGAAGAAGCTTATCTGCCCGCTTGGGGAGTAAACTCTTTGCATTCTAGAGACTGCTTAGATATGGTTTTGCCCTCTGATGAAGCCATTCTGGAAGCCATGTGCGGATGAGATAAGATCTGCGAAGATCTTCACCATTGATCTTATTTTCTTCCAGAGTTGAGCAGGATCGAGAACCAAGAGTTCCATATGAGACTGGCAAGTGATGTTGATACACCTACTAATCCCTTACCAAGGGAAGGAATATTTGCTGAGGGGAATATGGCAAACATTTCCGCTATCATTCCTATCAACATCTCTGCAAACCCAAACGTTGTGGAAAATGTACACATCGACACAAACTACTCTCAAGAGGAGATTGCGATCTATACAGCCTTGTTTAAGGAATTCTGCAACGTATTTGCCTAGTCATATGAGGAGATTCCAAACATAAATCCATCAATAGTCGAGCATGAAATCCGAACTTACCCTGATGCTAGACCCGTTCGACAAAAGTTGAGACCTGTCAATCCGCGTAAAGCGGCAGCTGTTAAGGCTGAAGTTGAGAAACTGCTAAAAACCGGTTTCATTTACCCGATAGCTTTGACAAAATGGGTATCCAACCCTGTTCCTATCGACAAAAAGCAAGGGACTATACGCGTTTGTACTGACTTTCAGGATCTAAACAAAGCCTGTCCTAAGGATAACTACCCCACGCCATTCATAGATCAAATCATTGATGCATGTGCGGAGAGTGAAGTCTTTTCATTTATGGATGGTTTCTCCGAGTATAATCAAATCCAAATTAAACCGTAAGACCAACATAAAACAGCTTTTTCATCTGTCCTTGGGGTACCTTCACGTAAAAGAAAATGCCCTTTGAATTAAAAAATGCAGGGGCAACCTTTCAGCGAGCAATGAATTTTTCCTTTCACGACATTAAAGCCATTGTCGAACCCTACCTTAATGATCTACCAGCACATTCTTGTAAGAGGATCGATCACCCAGATCACTTGCGTTTGATTTTTGAACGATGCAGATACTACAAAATTCGCTTGAATCCCCACAAGTGCGTTTTCTGTGTCGACTCAGGGAGACTACTCGGATTCATTGTTTCCAACAAAGGCATTCAGCTGGATCCTCTGAAAGTTGAGGCCATTGTAAATCTGCATCCTCCTCGTTCTACCAGGCAGCTTCAAAGCCTGCAAGGAAAGTCCAACTTCCTTCGACGTTTTATTGGAAATTATGCCAAGATTACTAAAGGTTTCATGCGCTTGATGAAGTAGGACACCCCATTTGTATGGGATGAAATCGCACAACTTGCATTCGAGGCATTAAAGAAAGCTTTGTTGTCGGCACCATTACTGCGCCCGCCAGATTACTCTCGGGATTTCATATTGTATCTACCGCATCTGAGTCGACCATAGGGGTAGTACTAGTCCATGAGGGCGATAAACTCCAAGAGCATGTCATCTACTATCTTAGTCGTGCTTCAGCTGGCTCTGAACTTAGGTATTCCCACGTCGAGAAGTTGGCCTTGGCAGCTGTGTATGCTGTTCAGAGGTTGCGTCACTACATCTTACTGAGGACCACGACGGTAGTGGCAGATGTTAATCCCTTCCAATATGTTTTGTCCCGACGGATAGTTGGAGGCAAATTCAATAAATGGATAGTCATTCTTCAGGAGTTTGACTTAGATTTCCAGTCCACCAAATCCAAAAAGTCCTTAGTTTTTGCTAAGCTCATCGCAGAATTCCCAGTTGAGGAAGATGTAGCTATTGAAGAAGACTCATTCCCAGATGAGCATATATTTTTTATCTCCACCTCTGACCCTTGGTACGGAGATATACTTATCTATCTCCAGACTTTGAAGTACCTTGCAGCCTTCTCGTGGGAAGAACGACGCAAACTACGCGTACATGCCAAAAACTACCTCATTATTGGAGATACCTTATATCGTAGGGGGTTAGATTCTATTTTGAGTCGATGTCTTACCCACGAAGAAGCAGAGACTGTCCTAAATGATGCCCATAGTGGAGCGTGTGGGGGACATTTATCTGGGTTAGCAACGGCCCAAAAGATCTTACGTGCCGGTTATTTCTGGCTGACGATCTTTAAAGATTGTGTGGAAGCCGTGAAGCACTGTCATCCTTGTTAGCGTTACACCAGAAAGATGCAGTCGCATCCTACTCTGTTATTTCCCATCATCTCAGCGGGCCCCTTCACGAAGTGGGGGATAGATTACATGACGTGCAACCCAGTCTCGGCTGGGGGGCACAAACGTATCATTGTCGCTGTAGATTATTTCACGAAGTGGGCAAAGACAATGCCCACCTATAAAGCTGACGAGGAAATAGCAGCCTTTTTCATTTTTAACCAAATTATCACACAGTTCGGTATCCCTAAAGAGATTGTCACTAACCATGGCAGTCACTTCCAAAATAGTATGATGACTGAATTGACCACTATGCTAGGGTTTAGACAAGAGCATTCGTCTTCTTTCTACCCTCAAGCGAATGGTCAAGTCAAGGTTGTAAATAAAACCTTGAAGACTATTCTCAAGCGCACTATTAATGCAGCCCGTTCCAATTGGCACATCATGCTTTATCCTGCACTTTGGGCATATTGGACCAATGTGAAAACTGCTACAGGGTTCTCTCCTTTCCAACTCGTTCATGGAGTGGAAGCAGTCACCCCCGTTGAATGTGAAATCCCGTCCTTAAAGATTGATATTCATGTGTTACCTGATACGACCGAGCTGGAAAAACGTTTATTGCATTTAGAACATCTAGATGAGTAGCGTAGAGATGCGCTGACAGCAAACGAGGCTCATAAAAATAGGGTCAAAAACCAATACGATAAATCGGTCAAACCTCGAATTTTTTTTGAAGGGGAGCTTGTCTTGCTCTGGGATCAGGACAAAGAACCCCTGGGGGCAGGGAAATTCAGGTCTATGTGGTTAGGACCTTATGTCGTGTCAAAAATGCTGAAGAAAGGTGCATATGAATTAACAGATTTCGAGGGGAATAAGCTGCCCGAGCCTAGAAATAGGCTCTACTTGAAAAAGTACTATGCTTAGGCTTAGTGCTTTTTCCTGTATTTTTATTGTATGTATTTTATGTACAATAGTTCGTCGGTTTGTGTTCTTATCCATCTGTTGCTTGTTACAGATGTCTTCCGAGTGGTTCGTAGGTTTCACAGATGACGCTAGTCACCACACTTGTAACCGGGTTCAGCCGCATGGTCATCTACTCGCCCTCAGGACAGCTAGTTGCCTCTGGAGGCGCTTGCCTAGGTCCTGCTACCAATAATGTGGCCGAATACAGGGCTGTCATTGAGCTTTTATGGGATGCTTTGTCACATGGTATCACTCAGCTGGAAGTCAGACTTGACTCTCAACTGGTGGTTTCTCAGCTCAATCGAGCTTATCAAGTGCGGAACCCTATTTTACTACATCAGTTTATGCAAGTTAGGTTATTGGAAAGAAATTTTGAGTTTATTACATTCAATCATATTCCAAGCTAAGTCACCTGACACGAAGACACGGGACACGGAGGACACGAAAAAACGAGTATCCGACACGGACACGGCGACCCCCAGAATCAGGACACGGAGGACACGTTATATATAATATTAAAAAAAAAATATATATATATATATATATATATATATTATACAAATTACTGTAATAGAGAAAATATTGAATCTTGATAGTAGATATTGATTCAAATAACAGATGTATAGTTCAGAGACAAGTTGGCCAAGACATAAGTGTGTGTGTGAATGCCGAGTGTATGTGCTCAAAATCACAATGGTGTAAAATTTAAATGCTTCAAATAAACCAAATAACAATGCCTGTGTTATGCAATTACAATAATGAGCATCCAGTTGAGAAGTTGTGCATTGGTGCTCACTGCTATGTCAGATTTTCCTTTTAGATATGTGTGCTGA
>LPNX010816631.1:286019-301684 GCA_001517045.1 Pseudotsuga menziesii | reverse complement strand
AGCGTGCTTCTGGGCGTTGTATAAACTGGGCATTCTTTATAGAACAATTATTGATTGCTGTAGATGAAGATATGGACAATGTAATAACCCAGACTTTACCCACCAACAACAGCAGCACGATTTCTTCAGTGGTTGGTTCCAATAATTTCAATGTTGGTTCAGCTACAACAAAATAAACCCCAAAGAAGGAAATACACTGTAATAGCAAGCCAATGGACTTCCTTTCAACCAATAATAAAGATGCAAAGAGGAATAATGAGCTGGTTTTCTGTGCCTGTTTTTTTTTTTGTTTTTCTAAATGCACACAGCACCCTCTCCTGTAGAATGCGTTTGGCTCAGTGAGAATAGATGAAAAGAACTCCACAAATATTGAGATGATGGTGCCTTCAACAGCAGAATACTTCTACTTGGACCCACGACTTCTAGCTTCTTACCAAAAAATTAAAAATAAAGCAACCCACAGTCCACTTTTGCTGTTGCCCGAAAATCTCCTCAGTCTAACTGCTGCCTGAAAATTTCCTCAGTTGCTGCGGCTTTCCTCAGAGCTCTCCCACAAAATTCACACCATAAAATGAAATCGTGATGCCCTTTTTATACACGTCTTTTTTTTTTTTTTTAAAGAAACCTGGGCCGACATGCATATATCCCTTTTTTTTATTCTGGGCCGACATCTAATAATTTTTTTTTATATTGGGTCGACATCAAACAAATACTATGGAGCCGACCTATATAGTTGACTTTGGAGCCGACTTGGCAAAATTATAATATTCTAATGGGGCCGACGTGAAGAAAAATTTTAAAATGAGCCGACATAATAAGTTTCTGGGCCGACTTCTATAAAATGTTTTTATTTTAAATTGGAGCCGACAATAAACAAAGAGATGATGAGCAAACCCCACGCAACTGTCTTGATATTTTCTAGAATTGCATGCCACTGCCATGTACCTCCAGTTGTTGTATTTGTCAAACAGTATTCTCACTAACTATGAAGAAATTGCCTTGGATATGAAGGATTTCAAACATGGCTGTCGTTCTTAATGCTAGACTGCAGATATCAACAGAGATTGACTTACCGCACTTAATCTGCATAAAGAAATTACTTTACCCATTGCTGCTTATGGCCTTAGTTTCTCTTATGCATATGTGAAGATCATGCTAGGATGATGTCTTATTATAATCCTCTCTAGAATCAAGATAAGCCAAACAATGGCATCTACACCAGGGGGAGTTGAAATGAGCTGCAACACAGAATTTCTTGACTGAGCTGAGTCCTTCACTGAGCTAGGTGGAAGCTGATCATAACAAAACATAAGGTTGATGAATTACTGTTATAGTTTTGGCCAGCTGGAATGCATATGAATTAATGTTTCATAAGCTTAATCTGCATGTACATAATTCCACCAAGGGCATCAAGGCCATCAGGGTCTTCATCAATGACTTCATGGGCTTTTCAACATCTACCAGCAAGGTGGTGGCATCCATGTTGGCATCAATGACAATTTCATCAACAGTCTCCTTAGCTATTTTTCACGCCAAATTGAGCCTCATTTTGGTCTCTTTTTACAAGCTATCATTTTATAAGACTCCCCACCCTTATGGAGTTTATTTAGGCCTAGGTCTAACTCCTCAAAATAGACTTGACTACCGAGTAAACTTGTCCATTCAGGTGTTGATGAAATTGTCATTGATGCCAACGAAGTCTTGCAGTGGCCTCTGGAGATGGTCTTAAAGCCTTATGGATGATATAGAAGCCCTTGTATTTATAGAATCAAGAACCATTGAAGAGCCATTGAAGAAAGAGCCCTAAGATGCCTTGATGAAGCATTGAAGAGCCATTAAAGTGGCTTAAAGAAATTGGCAGAACTGCTTCAAATTCTTGTACAACAAGATGGGGTGAAATGGGGTGAGATGGGATTAGGTAGATCTTGTAATAAAGTTGAGGCATCTATTTTGTTCAGCTGATAACTTGTCTCATGATGCATTGCCTTTGATGGTTAACAATGATATGGGTACGTCTCAATACCATGCAGCACAGCTCTTTGGCAAGAGCCTGATTGATCATGACATCATGCCCCATCTTATCCAGTTTCTGGTATTCTGTCAAGTTCCAGCTTTGTTGATGAGTGTGCATGTACTAGTTCTGGGGCCTTGCTTGTCAATACCAAAGAGGATGGAATTTATCAGAAAGCTGATACTTCAAACCATGGTATTAGTAAAGGCTTATTTCCAGAGGAAGCATTCCCCAAACAAGCCAAAGGTCGGCTCCATAAAATCCTTTTATGTCGACTCAAGATCTTTTTAAATTAAAATATTTTTTATAGGATGTCGGCTCCAAATTTTTATATAAAAAATAATAGCAGGTCGGCCTCAAGTCAATAGGGAAAATGGGTATAAATACCCCATCAACGACCTCATTGAGAGAGAAAAAGAATTCGTGGGAGAGTTCTGAGGAAAGCCGCAGTAAAACTAAAGAAAAAAATTTTTGGAGCAGCTCGTTTTTGTGTGGAAATTTTCATGGGAGCAGTGTCTTTGGAAATTCGTGGGAGCAAGAGTTTAATCATCATTTTGAAGTCAGCTGAAATTTTTTTATAGCAACCTACAGGATTGGTCTCAAGCCATCTGAGCCCTATTAGGGCCTACTGCAATTCACCCAAGCCCTATTTGGGCCTGTCACAGTCCACCTTAACCCTGTGCGTCCGATGAATGAAAAAATGCAAAGCCGAAGTGGCTGTCGTGGCACGCTTGAAACCCTGGAAAATATTGTTTGCAACCGCCTTCAATAGGAGGCCGGATAGGTAGCATGCGATAGCTATTTGGTGCCGTGTTATTCTGTATTCGGAGGTGATGTGCGGTGAATACCTCTAGATTTTGAGTTCTTTGCATCAGAGTTAAATAAAGGATTAATCTGTTCAGAATTATTCTCGAACCAGAATTCGTTTGAAATTTCAGAGTTGACGCTGCGAAAATTGGTAATCTTGAGCTATCGTCATTTCAGGACTACAATTGGAATTAAAATTGCAGTTGTATTGCCCCGTGATATGATATCCTTAGCTCTTTTGCACTCTGCTCGTTGATTTCGGGTCACATGGCACTCTTTATCATTTGGATATGATGGAAAATCAAGAACAGATGCTGATAAGAGGGTTTGAAATGTATCATTGAAGTTCAAGCCAGATGAATGCGAGTTGGAGGGCTTCCGACGACAACAGAGTAATTGAATTTGTTGCGGTAAGCATTTGAAATTTGGATACCAGCTACCTGTTGATCAGAATCCGGCTTTCTGCAAATCCACAGGCCGAGGTTGATTGAGGACTGTTCCAGTCATCAAGTCATCAACAGCAGAATAAAATATTTTGGGGTCTTGATCTATGTATCTAATGAAAATGCTGATGTTGATAATGTCTTGATGATGTCTTGTACATGTATACTTGTTGATACTCTATGGTGTTAAGACAGTCCAAGATGCTCAGCATTTGTGCATGGTCCTGAATTTGATGGCCAAGACTGTAATGACAATACACAGTTTTTACAAGCAGCCTGAGTTTATACTTGGTGTGAGTCTTTCACACACACACTCAGCCTGAGCTTGTCTAGTGTTAAGGCCTTTTATCAACAAGCTTGAATTTGAAGTTATCCAGGTTTGAAAGCAGACTGTCAACAGTCCTATTTGGTTTGAAGCAGCAGAATAGGAACAGTTCTGAGGTATACCACAGTCATCCACAGCATCAGTAAGAGGATACATAACACGTCTTACAGCAGAAAGTCAAAATTTTTACTTTCAGTGATGAGTGAAGAATTTTTTTTTGTGCATGCTTTCCTATACTCTGAGATGATGAAGATATGATGATAATGAAGTATTGAGCAGCTTCAAGTAAGTACTCCTTTTTGCAAGCATCTTCTGTTATCTTACTCAGATGAACCATGACCAGTACTTAAGGGTTGGAGTACTCTCCAAGACATAGATCTGTTTGCCTCTATTGAATTGTGGGGTTTCAAAGAGAGGCCTTTCAAGGTTGAACAACGTTTTACTTTTGAGCAAGTATCCTGGTAAACAGCTCTGAATTTTATAAGTATAAACAGTCTGAATTCTTCATTTCCTATTGATGTTTGATGATGGTCACTAGGATGGAACAATGTTAAGTTGATGGTGATTGAAGTTGGTGAACAGCAGATCCAAATCTTGATGTGGATTGAATGATGCTAAAAGATATCACACAGTGAAGTGTATTCTATGTGATCCTGGTATGAACCTAAGGACGGTACATTGCCAGTTTTTGAGTTTATCAAGATTGGTTGTAAAGGGAGGTTGTTAAGCATGAGATGACTGTTTGTAAGTGCTGCTCATGACGAATGCTTGAAGAGTGATGACTGAGATTGTGGATTGAAAAGTTAGTGGACAATAGTGTCAAAGCACAGATGGACTTGTGGAGATATTGTTGCGGTTAACTCAGACATGATTCTGGAGTAGCATAAGAAAATAATTGATGTGGCAGAATTATGACAGACAGGATTTAAACTGATGTACTTGATGGATAGTTTAAAGAAACATGTGGATAAACAAAATACTAATGAACATGGATAGCTTGATGATGTGACAGAGAGTGATGGTGTATATTGACAGTCTTTTTGAAGCATGTACACAGCCCTAGTTCTATGTTGCTGCCCTCTCCCAGACTGAACCTTTGAAGCTTGAACAAGTGATGGAGTCTTCCTCAAACTGACAGCCCTTTTTGGAGTCTGTTGCAGCATAAACAAGTCTACAGTATTGACAAGCAGAGCTTTGTGGAATGGTTGATGAGCAGCTGACCAGCAACAGCAGAGATGAGCAGTCCTTGATGACTTGGCAGTATTGAAGAGCAGGTGTTGATGAATCGAGAAGATTGAGAAGTGTGTTGCAGCAGTGTTAATGAAAGTATTGAGCAGATGATCAACAGTATTGACCAGCAGCAGATTGATGTGACAGTGATGAAAATGTATTGAGACAGTAAGCTTTAACTGTAAATGCAAGCGTGTCTTGCTTTTGAGGTTAGGATACCTCAAACCCTTCTTAGCAGGGTCTAATAAAACCAGGCAGGGTCCTGGATGCAGAGTAGGTGCTCTATGTATCAGTAGGTGTTGATTTTGCCTAACGGTTGTAGCCAAACCAAACTAATATAAAAAGATTACAAATTTATATAGTGTGGTGTTCTTCTGTGTTATGGTTCTTGATGAGTTAAATGCTATGATATGTGAATGATGAAGTTTATGAAATGATTATGAGATTGGTAGAATAATGAAATGATGAAGTGGTAGTTAAGTGTGACAGGTCAAGAAAAGTTATAAAAATTGCTTTACACTGATTCACCCCCCCTCTCAGTGTCTACATCAGGCTCGTTAAGAATATGTGAATGGGCATCCACACTGGTGGTAGGTTATCTCTTTCTCGGACCATGTGGAATAATACGAGAAAGGATCACTCTCTTTTCTGCGAAATTGAGAAGAGTATTCTCAGGTATAGGTTTATCACTTTTTCGGGCCTGAGGGACTAAATTTACGGAAAATGAACACTCGGTATGAGCTCAGTTTTCTCTTTTTCGTGCTCTGGACCTAAACATGAAAAAGATTCCGAGTGTACTTTATGTCTTTGTCATGCTCGTTAAACACCAAGAACAAAACATCAAGTTTATTGTTGTAAGCCCCATTCCTCATACTCGAATGGATCTTTTCGAGTGATCTTGCTTTCCTTCACACTCGTAAAACTCAAGCTATATGCTGCTCTTGAAGGAGCGTTGGGTAGGTGGTAATTTAACCTTTTTTGGACCTCCCTGACCAAGTACGAAAAAGATTCACCTTTTCTTCTACGGAAGTTAAAAGAGTTCTTCTGTGGTATGTTTAACACTTTTTTAGCTTCAGGAGACTAAATTGGACGAAAAAGGACCCCCCCTAGAGTCTTCTTCGAAATTTTCAAACTCTCTAAATATGAAAACATCAAGTGAGCATGTACTAGTTCGGGCTCATAAAATCCACGAATCAATGACACTATCAAGCATTATTCCCTCTTCTCTTCAATCCTGTCAAAAAATGATGAGAGACTTGAGTTGACTTTCTGGACTCGTTAAAAATTTTCAGGAAAGATAAGGAAGAAGTTTTCTTTTGATTCTCAGTCGGTGGCAGCCTGTCATCCTTGAACATAGCACTCTTTGTATTTTCCGATACTCATGTCTCAGTGTTCACTTTCAGTTCAGCTAAACTGAAAGTGAACACTGATTGTACTAGTTCTTTTGGATTTTTGACGAAGACATTAGGTTCATATCTATGATCTAAGTTACGCAAGACTATGTTGTGTTCACTTACACAGTTTCCAGATCTTTGAAGATTCATCATTATTGTATATTGTGGCTTCCATCCACCTTTGTAATATACGTGGTCTTGAACCCGTATCATATGAAGTACTCAAATATTGTAAAGGAGCTAGTGTTCCAGTATATTGAACATGGCATCCTTAGATATGATTTTGTATACTATGTATTTGTTTTAGGTACTTCCTCTGCTCCATTGGACTTCTGAGTTCTCCAAGATAATGATTATAATGTATTTCGGCCATCACTTCCCTCTGACCTCACACATTAGGGAGCATCTATTATCAACCCAAATGGCACTTCTCCGTCCGAGTGCCAACATTCTTTATGTTGGTACACAAAAAGACATATTAGGATTGAAGTTTGCCAAAGCACTATAGATGGGTATGACTTGGGATGCATTTACCCTTAAACCAGCTTGCTATATAATTTTTCTAAGTGTTGAGTTCCGTACGCGACTATCTCCATTGCAACTCGCGTACTGTACGCGACTATCTGCATTGCAACCCGCGTACATCAGCGTACGCGGGTTTCCTTTGAGCAACTCGCGTGTCATACGCGGGTTGCCTATATCAATAGTTGCGTACACCTTAGTTTGACCTTAAAAATATAAAACGCAATTAATTGAGAATAGTTGGGCCCTAATCCTTAACTATCCCAATTGTTTCAACCACCCCAACCTTCGAAATCACTCTATTTCCCAAAGTATAAATAGAGGCCTTGGGGAGGGTATTAATCAATCAAGATTGGAGAGCAAAGTTATGCTGGTGGTATATCTTCAGAAGTCTTGGAGCAGCAGAACTCAAAGTCCTTTGGTTGCAGAGGAGTCCTTGTCTCACAAGCTGGGTTGTACTCTTATCTCATTCACTGATTGTTAATAAAGAGAATTCTTCTTCCAACATTGTGTTGAGTCTATTTCATGTATTGTGGTTAATGAATGAATTTGATGATATATTTGATATGTTGTTTATCTAACCTTTTATATATACATGCATGAGATATTACTTGGAGAATTTGCTCTTTACAGGTGAAAGAGGTGCATCCCTGGAAGCTTTGGAGAGAAAAGGAGCGGGAGAAGATCAAGCTTGGATCAACCGCCGGTAATCGAGTAAGTCAAGACTTTCTTCCTATTCCCTTTCCATTCTCTGGTAAAGCTGATTGTCTACAAGGTTAGTAGTGAGTTGGTAACCCCAGACCCTAGGTTACAAGGGTGCTTAATCCTGGACAATAGAACTGGCCGGTTGCAGTAATCAAATGGAAGATACACCAGATGGATGTCAAGATTGCCTTCTTGAATGGTGTAGTGGAAGAGGAAGTGTATGTGGAGCAGCCACTCGATTTTGAGACACATGATAGGGAGACTCATGTGTGTAAGTTGAAGAAAGCCTTGTATGGTTTGAAACAGGCACCCAGGACATGGTATGGCAGAATTGACAGCTTCCTATCCAGTTTGGGCTTTACCAAGAGTAAAGCAGATTCCAATCTTTACTACAAGGTTGAAGAAGAGATCCCAGTGATACTCCTATTGTATGTACATGATTTGTTTGTAACAGGTAAGGATGGGTTGATTACTGATACGAAGAGGAAACTTGCTGTCGAATTCGAGATGAAGGACTTGGGTATGATGCACTACTTTCTAGGCATGGAGGTGTGGCAAAATGCAGAAGGAATCTCCCTGGGACAAGGGAAGTATGCAGTAGAGATCCTGAAGAGGTTCGGGATGATGGACTGTGTTACCTCCCTTTTTGACATGGGTGTCCACAAAGCAGCAGCGGAAGATCATGACTGGTTGAGGATGCAATTACCAATTTAAAACAGCAATATAGTGACTTTGTCATGACACGCAACATTTAGTACTGCAATATGATGGAGGATCTTCAGCGGCAAATTGTTGGGCTTATAATAGTAAGCCTGGTTTTAGTTTCTAATCTCGTGGTCAGTCAACCCAAAGAGCAGTCTTAGGTGTTTCTACACATGCAGACCCGCAAAATGGACAAAAGCAAAGCTCCCAGATGTTCCTAGCTATCAGTCTCAGCCTAAGAAAGTTGCCTAGCATTTATCTCCAGCATTCAGCATCAAACAATAAGCTGTTACTAAGAATATGGATTTTGTACAACAAGTTTGAGGGGTGTTAAAACAGCATTACTTCAGCACCAAAGGGCATAGATTCAGGGCAAAAGGCACTCTATTCTGAGCATGCTATAACAACAGAATGGGATGAGGGAAGCATGAAGAAGGTGCGTAGATCAAGTAAGAAGGCCAACCTGTATGAAGAAAATCGCCAATACAAAGTGCGGCTGACCTATACTTGTTTGACAATGAAACAAATATAAATACAAGTGATAGGGTGCCTTCTAAGTTTTTAGCATTGTCTTCATGCATCTTAAATATTGCATTCAGATTACATTGCTACAGGAGGTGGATTTTGCACTGAAGATGTTTTACGTCCCAATGATGGAGACGAGGTGGAGGCATTTGCTTTAAGAGCAGAGGATCTGAATTTTGTTGCAAGCCAGTTCAGGCGTTCGCACAGCAAATAGGCTCAACATACATTTCGTTATTACTCCCAACATTGGCAAGCATGGGCTGCGTGTTTTATTCGAGTAGCTTGGCGTCGACATTGCAGACGAAAGAATGATGAGCTCCGCCGCAGAGAGGAGCTAAAATTACGGAATACTATGGCAGCAAACATTGGTGTTGCTTCTGCTAGTCTTAAGAGACCCAATCATTTCTTTTGTATTGAAATTCGGGGTTACAAGGAGGCACTCCAGCCACCATTTCTCGGATTGAAATGCGAGGAGGCGTTGAATCTCTACACATAAGGCATTTAAACAGGCGTAGTAATTTCTGAGAGCTGCCCACATGACAAGGAGGCTGAGGCTAAAGGGGTTCTTTTGGCATTTGACAGCTAACAGAAAACAAGCCGTCTAGTCACCATATCGCAAGAACAAATCCTAAAACCCGGCATATCCATTTTTGCAAATATCACTATGGATAGATCCCGATTCAAACTAAGACACGGAGGATGATAATACTGGAGTATCAGCGCGACAAGTTCCTTTTGCAACCGGATCATGGAGTTAATGGAACACAGCAGTCAAATGCATTGGTGATTGTTCCTATTTGTCATATGCCAGTGGTGTGGAGACAACATCAAGCACGACGTGATTCAAATCCGAGATCACAATTTCTTGGCAGACTTGAGTTGTGTTGGGTAGCTCACGGGCCGAGTTTAGAACATTCGGTGGAGCGATTTGGTTTGTACCCACACGTAGGATATATCCTAGTCGCCGATGGAGGTGGTGTCCACGGTTCTATAGTCTGCAACGGCCACTACATTGACAGTCGGCAGTGAGTCATTGTGAGCTAAATCGTGTAGTTATTTCCTAACCGTAGCCAACAGGAGTTGAATTGCGATCGATTGATACAGTTACCGCTCATTAGTAGTAGCTCGAGGGGTCTTCTGGAATAGTTCATCTGACAGCAACATTGTGTTGTTTAAATCTTGATTTCATAACTCGCTGAAACTTGGAGTCATTTCAAACTGTCACCATATTGCTAATATTCGGCAACCAAGTGGGACCAACTACATTGCATTGGCGTCTTGGTAATCATAGAGCCTCCAGTTTCACAGTTGTTGTCCATGTTTTGGAGGATAAAACCACTAGTTGAAAGTTTTTATCATTTATTATTTTTTAATAAAGTGGTAGTTTAGTGTAGGAAAAAGTGGATCCAAGATTCACTCTAACCTTATTATTTTATTCTATGTTTTGAAAGAGGAAGAGCCTATTTTGCTTATAAAGAGCATGGCTTCTTCATTGTAAGATGATGGAATTTTTGGTTGGGAGGGGTTTCCCCAGAGTTAATAAAGAAAGAATCATGTTGAGTTTTTTGGACATTTTGGGCATCTCTATCGTAGTTCTATGTTTTTTCATAAGTGGTAAACTAGACTTAGCATAGAGGGCTAACAATCTAGCACGTTGAGCAAGCATTTGCAGCTACCAAGTTTCTAGTCGTCGTTATGAACTTAGAGGTCTGGGAGTAATGGAAAGTAGTCAGTTATATTTCCATTCTCTTGGCCTCTGATTATGGAACGGACCAGCCTAGTCTCCTTTCTGTGAAACGCAAAGCCTTTCAGAGTCCCCTTCTGACTCCATTCACCCTTCTAGTACTGGCACTGGCCTTCCCTCAAGGACTGATCCTCCCTTCCCTTCCTGCCCATCAATCCGACTCATTTTCCTTTTTTGCTACTCGTGTTTCTCTAAGGCAGCCTCTTCAGATCACCTATCCCTCAGCCGCACCTGCCTTAGCGATCCTAACTTAAGGGAAACCCCCCTAGAGTTGGAGAAGAGCCATCTTGAAGCGAGGAGAGGGGTGTGGTGACATTGGTCTCTCAAGAGAGAGTTGTCATCGGGCCGGCGCGCCCGCAGTTTGGGCTTTCAGCACTCGCGTGCCAGTTTCGGGCGACAACAGACTACAAGGCCATGACCACACCTATGGCATCGAACCTAAAGCTATTAGGTGATGCTTCATCAGAGTCGGTTGATGCTACGATGCATTGTCAGATGATTGGGTCCTTGATGTACCTGACGAATACAAGACCAGATATTTGCTTTGATGTGAACACATTGAGCCAGTTCCTGACGGATCCCAGACATGTTCACCTGATTACTGCAAAGCATATTCTGAGGTACCTGAAGGGTACAGTTGATTATGGGCTCAAGTATGAGGCGGATGAGAAGATTAACCTGGAGGGTTATGTGGATTCTAATTGGGCACGCAATGCCATTGATAGGAAGAGCACTTCGGGGTGTTGCTTCAGTATGGGATCGGGTGTGATCTCTTGGTTTAGTAGGAAACAATCATGTGTGGCACTAAGTACAGCCGAAGCAGAGTATGTCGCAGGTTGTTCGGCTAGTTGTGAAGCAATGTGGCTAAGAAAGCTACTAACTGATTTGTTTGATCTCCAGTTGGATGCTACTTGTATATATTGCGACAACCAGAGTTGTGTGAAGTTGTCGAAGAACCTAGTGTTCCATGACAAGTCGAAGCATATCAAGATCAAATACCACTATAGCAGGGATATGGTGTAGAGAGGAGTAGTGAAGCTCCAATATGTTACAATGGACGAGCAGATAGTTGATGTGTTGACCAAGCCATTAGCCAGAGTGAAGTTTGAGTACTTCAAGGAGAAGCTTGGTGTTCTCTAGATCAAGGTTCCTTCCAAGAGGAAGTGATGAGTCCATGAGCCTTTCTGACATGGTGGTAGGCGGGGCCTCCCATGGTCATATATAAGTGCAGAGCCATTCTGACATGGTGGTAGGCAGGGCCTCCCATTGTCAGATATAAGTGCTGAGCCATTTTGACATGGGGGTAGGCTGGGCCCTCCCATGGTCAGATGTAAGGGTTGAGCCATTCTGACATGGGGGCAGGCTGGCCCTCCCATGGTCAGATGTAAGGGCTGAGCCATTCTAACATGGGGGCAGGCTATGCCCTCCCATGGTCAGATGTAAGGACTGGGCCATTCTGACATGGAGGCAGGTTGGGCCCTCCCATGGTCAGATGTAAGTGCTGGGCGGGCCTTTCTGACTGGGTCAGATATAAGTGCTGAGGAAGATGAAGACCTACATGAAGGCTAGGCCTAGAACTTCCTATGACGAGAAGAATTGAGAGATAGCACTAGTTGATCGAGATGGCGGAAGCAGTAATGATGATGATGATCCAGTGATGATCCAGCTTTGATGATGATCCAGTGATGATGATCCAGCTTTGATGATGATCCAGTGATGATGATCCAGAGATGATCCGTTGATGATGATCCAGACTTGATCGAGAGAAGAAGACTTGTGCTAATGAATTGTGTCAAGAGAATACCTTGCTAGTTGATGTATTTGTCACTTCGGAATGTATTCACTTGTATATTTTATGTATTGTACCTTGATGTTCATATCGGGAAGTATCAGTAATGTAATTGAGTCATGTCATACCCCGATGTTCTTATCAGGAGAATCAATAATGTAAACAAGTCATGTAAAGTCATAGAGGTTAACCCTCCTAGTTGATCAAAGCTTAAAGTCTCCGCAATTGTGGGGCACTAGGGTTATTAGACTCTCCTAAAGAAGTCGTCCCTGGTAAGTTATTGTCAAGTCGGAAACTAGTATAAATAGAGAGTGAGCCTCTCTATTTATCACACAGTCACTCACACTCAGTTGTAGCGCATGAGTGAGAGAGGAGGAGTTGGGATAAGAGAGAGAACAGCTGTCGGAGATCATCTTACTATCTTTGGGTTTTACTGCTGCCATTGGTGCTTATTCTATCTCTGAGGAAGTTGCGGGGTTTTCTTCTTTATGGTTTCCTCGAGGAAAATCTTTGTGTCTATTGTCTCTTGTGATTGATTGTTGTGCGTGTTATTCTCTCAGATAATCCTAAGATAATACTGTCATAATTGATAAAAATCTACCACTTCGGGGTGGAAATGGATGACTAATCAAGGTAGAACGTGAACTGGCTTTAATTGACTGAATGACTCAAGATAAGGGAATCAGGGTTCCTTTGTAGTTTGACTAACCATGCATAGCAGATAACAAAAAGTGTCTTATCAGAAGGAAGTGTATTATGAGGAACCTTTCCCTTGATCCCAACAATAATATTTCCCTTTATTTAACTTTTTCTTTTCTTTTCACTTTTCTTTTTGCACAGGATGAATGTATTGGAAGATATTGGCCCTGGTTTTACACCTTTCGGATACCAGTGATGACATGGCCTTATCTCTAATGCCAACGAGTGTCCATAGCCCTGATGGAGTTTCCATAGTAAAGCAATTTCATGCAACTAGGCCTTGCCCTACTACTAATAAAGCATCCATAGTCGGGGATTACCTATTCCCCCAACCATTAACCATTTTATTTTGATAGCATAAGGAATTTTTCGAAACTCAAGAGAAAGCATTGCTCGATTATAGTTCTTCCTAAATATTAACAGCTGACCACGGAGATCTACCCGAAAGCGTCCTGTACGGAGGATTCACTACAACACAGCAACCCAAGACACATGAAAGAAAACCAGTAAGCACAAATGGTGGGTGACATATCCACAAACGGCGAGAGTTTAATAAATAAAAATTAAATAATTATCATTAACAAATAATAATGAAATAAAATTATTAATTAGGTTAACTGAGGAACATATCTCTTAGTGAAGAGTCACTATGTAAGGCCTATATATATGGGCTCCTTTATCATTGTAAAATCATCATTCATATTTTACTCTTGTATAACTATTCAGCATGGAACTATTTTCTATTGGTCTATTCAATTGAGATAGTTTTCGAGTGTAAATCGGATACGATATACAACAGTGGTATTAGAGCCTGTTGTCTCATTCGGCCTTTGGCCACTATTTAGAGTTTTGTCTAATTTGGCTTTTGGCCATCAATTCGAATTAATTAATTATTTCATACAAATAAGAAGTGGGGAAAGAAGAAAAGGTAAAAAAAGAAGTTAAAAAGAAATAGAAGAAAGAAAGCATTTGAACGAAAAAAGACAAAAAAAAAATAAAACCATGTGGTTTTGTAAAACCACTCGTGGTTTTTCCAAAGCATGGGATATAAAGTAACTCTTTCATAAAATCGAAGAGAGAAAGTTTCAAAAGTTTATTAATTATATAAAGATATATATTATTGGGTTAATGGTATATATTCTTTATCAAATTTTATTTTTTGGTTTACAAAGTTCGGTGTATTCCATATCGGTATAATATTTTATTACTTTTAATAATAGTAATAATAATTTTTGGACAAAAAAAGGATATTGACAAAAATTTCAAAAAAAATCAAGAATATGGATTTTAATGTTGAAAAGAAGGAAAAGTTTCCTATCACCTCAAAAAGAAATGTTCAATATTATTTAAAATTAAAGGGACACTTACAGGAAAGGATATCACCATTTCTATTGCACCTGTTGAAAGTAATAATCATATTAGTACTAAATTTGCTAACCATTTAGTAATTCCCTAGTCAAATATATGTGAAGGGATAGACTTTTGGGACAGGAAACAATTTGAAATAAGTGGCTCACAATTTAATGTTAGAGATTATATGGTCACATCAAAATTCATTGTTATTATCTTATGGAGCTTTGACAGTGACAGAATTTTGGGTTTACTGTGGATAAGAACACTGGGGACTTTCATTTTAAATGTTGAAAAGAAATTTCTAACATTTTCCTATAAAAAGAAGAAAATCACATTGCAAAACGTTACAATGAAGATAGATTTAGAAGCTCCAACATCTGAAGACTTCAAGGATATATCAAAGATGATTTCACACGACAATCATAAGTTAAAACAAAAGAAGCAAAAAAAAGTTGAAAATGTTGTCACTAGTAAGGATGAAGAAATTACCCGTTTCAAAAATCATAGTCAAGACCTGATCGCACTGATTAAGAAATTAAAACTATATATATATATATCGCAAGAAGGAGTACAAGAGAAATTTCACAAAAAAGATGTAGATATCCAAAAAGAGTTCGATAAGAATGTATCAGAAAAAAGATAAAGAAAATTCTCATTTAAAAAATCTGAATCAAGGGTTGATTGAACAAATAAAAAAAAAATTAAAAGATGAGAAGCTAGAAAAATCCTCAAGGTTGTTATCAACCAGTAAATCACACGAAGCACAAACAATTGAAGTTTCTACGAGGGTTCCACAAACGACTCGAACGCCTTTTCGTTACCCAAATTTATAAAAGTTGTTATGACGAACATCAAAGTCAAGAGGAAAATAAAAAGTGTTCATCTTACATACTAACCAATTACAACATTGAAAAAGAACGAAAACAATATCAACAACTTTTATGGAAGCCTTAAATGAGAAGTTTTATACGATTAGTCGATCATCAAACAGTTCCAATGAAAGTAGATTTGGGATGGATCACACCCCAGAAAATGCAACACATTAGTTCAAGACTCTGATGATTATACCACCTAATTTCATCGAGTATTGCATGTTAGTTTTTCAACATTAAGCTAGCATTATTAGGATCTTTAACTGAAAGGATAACAAGTACAGCAATCAAGCACAAGAGACAATGAACACAGTGTTTTTCCTCGGGGAAACCATAAAGGAGAAAACCCCGCAACTTCCTCAGAGATAGAATCAGCACCAAAACAGTAAAAGCCCCAAAACAGTAAGTGATCTCCCAATAGCAGTAATCTTCTTCTTGTCTAGCCCCAGTGTCTTCTCCTTCCTCAAGTATGCGCTACACTTGAGTGTGTATGACTTGTGTGATAAATAGAGACTCATATTCTCTATTTATACTAATCCCGGCA
>LPNX010816631.1:227177-285942 GCA_001517045.1 Pseudotsuga menziesii | reverse complement strand
CTACTAGGAGAGTCTAATAACCCTAGTGCCCCGGAACTGCAGGGACTTTAACCCTTAGACAATCGGAGGGTTACTCACTATGACTTGACATGACTTGTTTACATAATTAATCCTCTCGATCGGAACATCGAGGCATGACAATATGACTCAATTACATTATAGATACATCCCGGAATAAACATCAGGTTACAATACATAAGATACATAAATGAATACATTCCGAAGTTACAAATACATCAACACTCCCTCTTAACTAGGAAGGTATTCTTTCGACACAATTTTCAGCACTGGTCTTCTTCTCTGCATCAACTGGATCATCTCATCATCTGCATCTCAAGTCTTCTGAGTCTTCAAGTCATCTTCATCTTCATGTCATTGTCAATCTTCGAATATGGATCATCTCTCGATCTGGATTATCATGGGACATCATCACTGGATCTGGATCATCACTCAATCTGGATCATCACTGGTCATCATCACTGGATCTGGATCATCATGAGGCATCATCACTGGATCTCGATCATCACTCGACCTGGATCACCACTAGCTGTCATCACTAGATCTCGATCATCACTCGATCTGGATCATCCCTGGTGCTATCTCATGATTCTTCTCGTCACAGAAAGTTCTACAGAGCCAGCCCTTTTTCATGCTGGTTGTAGGCCTAGCCTCTATGTAGGTCTTTCTTCAGCGCTTATATCTGACACTAAGTCAGAATGGCCCGCCCAGCACTTACATCTGACCTGCTCGTCAGAAAGGCACGCCCAGCACTCACATCTGATCATGTAGGAACCAATCCTATAATCATATCAGAAAGGCCCAGCACTCACATCTGATCATGTAGGAACCAATCCTATAATCATATCAGAAAGGCCCAGCACTCACATTCACCAGCATGATAGGAACTCAAACTACTATCATCTCTGAAATGGCTCAACACTTACAACCACCAGCATGATAAGAACCCAAACTACTATCATCTGTGGAAAGGCATAGCACTCACATCCACCAGCATGGTACGAACTCAAACTACTACCATCTGTGGAAAGGCTCAGCACTTGCAATCACCAGCATGGTACGAACTCAAACTACTACCATCTGTGAAAAGGCACAAGCACTTATAGTCACCAACATGATAGGAACCCAAACTACTATCATCTGTGAAATGGCTCAGCACTTATATCTGAGTACGTGGGAACACATCCCTCAGTCACATCAGAAAGGCTCTCAGTCCTAGACTAAGGATCCCTGGTACCTCACCAGGTAGCTCCATTCAAAGAATGGCGGTAGCCCTTATATCTGACACTAAGTCAGAATGGCTTAGCACTCATATCTGACATGGGAGGAACCTAATCCTTTAGCCATGACAGAATGGCTTCAGCCCTTACATTTGATCAAGTGGGAACACATCCCTTTGTCACATCAGAATGGCCATGCACTCATATCTGATCATGTGAGAACAAATCTCACGGTCATATCAGAAATGCCCTCAGTCATAAACTAAGTTTTCCTGGTACCTCACCAGACAACTCCATTCCAAGAATGGCAATAGCCCTTATATCTGATCATGTAGGAACCAATCCTACAGTCATATCAGAATGGCTTAGCACTCACATCTGACATGGAAGGAACCAATCCTCTCACCATGACAGAATGGCTCAGCCCTTATATCTAACCTACTCGTCAGAATGGCTATGGATCTCAGCACTCACATCTGTCATGGAAGGAACCAATCCTCTCACCATGACAGAATGGCTCACCCTTATATCTGACCTGCTCATCAGAATGGCTATGGATCTCAGCACTCATATCTGTCATGGAAGGAACCAATCCTCTCACCATGACAAAATGGCTCAGCCCTTATATCTGACCTGCTCGTCAGAATGGCTATGGATCTCAACACTCATATCTGTCATGGAAGGAACCAATCCTCTCACCATGACAGAATGGCTCAACCCTTACATCTGACCATGGAAGGAACCAATCCTCTCACCATGTCAGAATGGCTATGGGACTCATCACTTTCCCTTGGAGGAAACCTCGATCTGGAGAACACCAAGCTTCTCCCTAAAGTACTCGAACTTCACTCTAGCCAATGGCTTTGTCAATAAATCAGCTATTTGTTCCTCTGTCGCAACATACTGGAGCTTCACTGCTCCCCTCTGCACCATATCCCTGATATAGTGATACTTGATCTCGATGTGTTTCGACTTGTCATGGAACACTGGATTCTCTGACAACTTCACGCAACTCTGGTTGTCACAATGTATACAAGTAGCATCCAACTGGAGATCAAATACATCAAACAATAGCTTCCACAGCCATACTGCCTCACAATTAGCTGAACAAGCTATGACATACTCTGCTTCAGCTGTACTCAGTGCCACACAGGATTGCTTCCTGCTAAACCAAGATATCACACCTGATCCCGTACTGAAGCAACACCCTGAAGTGCTCTTCCTATCAATGGCACTGCCTGCCCAATCTGAATCAACATAACCCTCCAGGTTAATCTTCTGATTCGCATCGTACTTGAGCCCATAATCAACTGTACCCTTCAGGTACCTCAAAATATGCTTTGCAGCAATCAAGTAAACATTTCTTGAATCTGTCAAGAACTGGCTCAAGGTGTTCACAGCAAAGCAAATGTTTGGTCTCGTGTTTGTCAGGTACATCAATGACCCAATCATTTGACGATACATCGTAGCATCAACCGCTTCTGATGAAGCATCATTCAATAGCTTCAGGTTCAATGCCATAGGTGTGGTCATAGTCTTGCAGTCCATTATCCCAAACCTCTTCAAGATCTCTACTGCATACTTCCCTTGTCCAAGGAAGATTCCTTCTGCACTCTGCCATACCTCCATACCTAGAAAGTAATGCATCATCCCCAAGTCCTTCATTTCGAGTTCAGCAGCAAGCTTTCTCTTCGTATCAGCAATCAACCCATCTGTACCTGTCACAAATAGATCATCTACATATAGTAGAAGCATCACTGGGTTGCCATCTTCAACCTTGTAGTAAAGGTTGGAATCTGCTTTACTCTTGGTAAAGCCCAAACTGGATAGAAAGCTATCAATTCTGCCGTACCAGGTCCTGGGTCCCTGTTTCAAACCGTATAGGGCTTTCTTCAATCTGCATACATGAGACTCTCTGTCATGTGTCTCAAAACCAAGTGGCTGTTCTACATACACTTCCTCTTCCACTACACCATTCAAGAAAGCGGTCTTGACATCCATCTGGTGTATCTTCCATTTCATCACTGCAGCCAGAGCAAGTACTGATCTGATGGAAGTGTATCTGGCTACAGGTGCAAATGTTTCTTCATAGTCTATTCCTTCTTTCTGAGAGAAACCCCGAGCCACAAATCTTGCCTTATACTTTTCAATGCTACTGTCTGCAACATGCTTGATCTTATAGATCCATTTGGAAGTTACAACTGACTTCTCTTTTGGTCTTGGGACAGCATCCCAAACATCATTCTTCATGATCGACTGATACTCTTCGATCATAGCATCCTTCCATTCTTTTCGTTCTGCTGCTTCTTCATAACTGGAAGGTTCTTTATCAATGAAATCACATATTAAAGCTACATACCCGGAACAGGATCTGGTTCTCTTTCTTTCTCTGTGATTGTCTTCTGGAGCCCCATATCTTTCTGCACCTTGGATAAGTTCTCGTACCCAAGCAGGTTTCCTCTTGTGAGGATTCTTCTCCAGAGGTGGATCTACAAGTCTTCGTGGTTCTTCATATTCTCAATCTTCTTCTTGAGCTTCTTCATTCATGGTTGTATCATGAATTTTGGGTGCTTCTGCTTCTGCTTCTTCAGGTTCTTCAGTAGGTATCTTTCTAGATTTGTTGTAAGTTGTGTCTTCATCAAATGTCACATCCCTGCTAATGTCAATCTTCTTGTATCCTGGGAAATAGATTCTGTAAGCCTTCGAGCTTTCAGAGTATCCCACGAATATACCCTTCTTTCCTGAAGGATCTAATTTTGTCCTTTTCTCCTTTGGAATGTGTATGTACACAGGACAGCCGAATATTCTAAGGGCTGACTTCTGGTTTCTTGCCGGAGAAGACTTCTTCAGGAGTCTTGTTCTCGAGTACTCTATGTGGAGTACGGTTTTGTACATACACCGCTGTTCTGGCAGCTTCCGCCCAAAGATGCATAGGAAGGTCTTGAACATGGAGCATTGCTTTTGCAGCTTCCATGATAGTTCTATTCTTCCTTTCTGCAACTCCATTCTGTTGTGGATTATAAGGAGTGGACAACTCCCTCTTAATCCATGAGTCTTTGCATAGTCTCTTGAATTCATTTGAAGTGAATTCTCTGCCATTATCTGATCGAAAAGTCTTGATCTTCTTTTCAGTATGGTTCTCGATCAAGGCTTTGAATTCCTTGAATTTGCTGAATACTTCGTCTTTGTTCTTCATGAAGTAAACCCATGTCTTCCTAGAAAAATCATCAATAAAAGAAACATAATATGCATACCCGCTTAGTGAGCTTGATGACATAGGACCGCATACATCAGAGTGGATGATTTCCAAGATTCTGCTTTGCTTTCGCTACTTGGAAATGTCTTCTTTGTGTTCTTTCCCTTTGCACATCCTTTGCAGACCCCATCATGTTTTGCTTGAATTTCTGGAAGACCTTCAACAGCTTTGCTTGCAATAGGTAGTGCTCTGTAATGCACATGTGCAAGCCTTCTGTGCCAAAGTTCACTTAGCTCTACTGTATCATGGACCATTACTTGTTCTGGATGGCCCTTCAATTTGTACAGTCCTCCTTTTTGTTCTCCAATCACTACCGCATCATCGATAGTCTTTCCTCTAGGCCACATAATGACTTGACCATCTATGAATGCCACCCGCATTCCTTTTGCATCCAACGCTGATATGGAAAGGAGGTTCTTCTTGAGTCCTGGTACAAACAATACTTCCTTTATTGTTAGAGACTTGCCACAATCTAATTTATATGAAGATTCCCCACTACCTTTTATTGGATATTGGTAGTCATCTCCTAGCTTCACCTTGTGAGGTGATTCATGCTCTGATAGTTTTACAAAGGATTCCTTGAATCCAGTCATATGTTTGGAAGCCCCACTGTCTATAAGCCAATCATCACTACCATGAGTAATGTTACCTGTGAGAGCGGAAATCAAAACATATTCATCCTCGCTTGAAGAATCTTCATTTTCATATTTGGGTCTCTTCCTGGATGGTTCATCATCCTCTGCAGCATGAGCATGATGTCTTCTTTTGTTCCCCTTCTTCTTATGAGAGTGATTCTTGCTCTTAGGACAGTCTTTTGCAAAGTGTCATTTTTCATCACATGTATAACATCTCAATCTAGATAGGTCCTTTCTATTGTGAGAGTTATTACCTTTGGAGGAATGAGGATTTCTTCTTCCCTTCTTGGAGTGAACTGTGAGGGCTTGATCTTCACTTCCCATCTTCTCTTCTCAGGCTGCTATCCGAGCTTCTTCTTGAGAGCATTCTTCCCATAGTCTGCTGAATTTGACTAACTTCTTTCTAGCACAGATTCCTTGAATGAAAGCATCCCATGACCTAGGGAGGCCATTTAAAGTAGTCATTACAATCTCTGCATTTTCAACTTCTTCATCAACAGCTTCTAATTGTTCCTTGATCTGAGAAACCCTTGTGAAGTAAGACTGGATAGTTTCTGCATTCTGAATCTTCACATTCTTCAGTTGATTCCTCAAAGTCATCTTCTGGTTTATGTTCTTTCCTTCAAACAACTAGGTTAGGGCATCAAACATGGCTTTAGGTGTCTTAAGATAGGACACTTGTGGGATAGGATGATCCTTGATAGAATCAACAATGATCCTCTTTGCCATAACCATCTTCTTCTTATATAAGGCCTTTGCCTCATCTCCCTCTGGAACTGGAGCCTCCTCATGAATCTAGGAGTCTAATTCATTCTCTTCCAAGACCAGGGAGATCCTATACTTCCAAGCTCGGAAGTTATCAGCTCCCTCAAGCTTTTCATCAAGCTTGGTATGATGAGACATTTTTTAAAATGAGAATCTCAAATGGAAATACAAGAGATCTTAGATCTTACCAGGTCAAAACGTCGGATCTGAGACCTAAGCTGAAATCCTGCAGAGCTGGTTCAGGAGCAAATTAGGGTTTTGCTTTTCCGGAGTTCTGTCTACCCAAATGCCTTGAAATTTGTCCCTAACTTCGATTTTGGGGAGAAGATCAATCCAGGCCTGGGCTCACTGAAAAATTATTTTTCTGTAAAAAGCCCTAATTTCCGATAGTAGTGACAGGTCCAAAACTAAAAAACCTCAGACTTGGATTCTGCTTCGACAGAAAGATGCGCCCTAAGGAGGAGAGTTGTTCCACCTTACTTTTGCTGAAAAATTGTGGAGGAAGATCCACAAATTAGGAAGCCCTAGTTCCCGCAACTGCACAATGTCTTCTTCTCAGGATAGCTCCGATACCATGTTAGTTTTTCAACATTAAGCTAGCATTATTAGGATCTTTAACTGAGAGAATAACAAGTACAGCAATCAAGCACAAGAGACAATGAACACAGTGTTTTTCCGCGGGGAAACCATAAAGGAGAAAACCCCGCAACTTCCTTAAAGATAGAATCAGCACCAAAACAGTAAAAGCCCCAAAACAGTAAGTGATCTCCCAATAGCAGTAATCTTCTTCTTGTCTAGCCCCAGTGTCTTCTCCTTCCTCAAGTATGCGCTACACTTGAGTGTGTATGACTTGTGTGATAAATAGAGACTCCTATTCTCTATTTATAATAATCCCGGCATGACTAAAACCCTACTAGGGCCGACCTCTACTAGGAGAGTCTAATAACCCTAGTGCCCCGGAACTGCGGGGACTTTAACCCTTAGACAATCAGAGGGTTACTCACTATGACTTGACATGACTTGTTTACATAATTGATCCTCCCGATCGAAACATCGAGGCATGACAATATGACTCAATTACATTATAGATACATCCCGGAATAAACATCGGGTTACAATACATAAGATACATAGATGAATACATTCTGAAGTTACAAATACATCAACATTGCACTTCCAAGCTCACAACATCATGAAAAGTCATTACGAGCAAGAGAACAAAGTCTTACAATAAACTATGCTTTGAGGACAAAGCACATTTAAGGTGAAGGCAATGTAATAAATAAAAATTAAATAATTATCATTAATAAATAATAATGAAATATATATTAATTAATTAGGTTAACTAAGGGACATCTCTCTTAATGAATAGTCACTATGTAAGGCCTATATATACGGGCTACTTTATCATTGTAAAATCATCATTCATATTTTACTCTTATATAACTATTCAGCATGGAACTATTTTCTATTGGTCTATTCAATTGAGATAGTTTTCGAATGTAAACCGGAAACAGTATACAATCGAGAGCAAGAATCAATCAAATCAACTTCAAACCATTGGGAAGCGGATACAAAGTGAAATGATATGGATGATATGGAGAAGGCCAGAAATGAAACCAAAGAAGGGGGGATAGTCCTTGCAAAGCCAACAGTCATCTTGGTTCATGGTATGTAAATAACTCAAAACCCTTTCACCCTTGTCAGCCTATGACGGGTACTACTAGCTATACTCATAAAAACAACCAATACATCATATAGTCGCAGGAAAAGTACAACGTCATGAATACATCCTCATCATTTGATAAGATATAACAATTAAACATGGTATCATGATATCATCATCTCATCACTCATATCTTATGAAGGTCCTGAAGCAAATAAAAATAGAGCATAATAATCCAGAATACATCAACAGAATGATGAAAAATTAAATCCTAGTATGTCAATACAGTATGTGGCATGACAAGATCCTTTCATTTCATGACTGATGTTATCTATTAGAGTTTATTGATGGAAAACATTATGTGTTGAAACTTGAAAGTTGATGTGCTTGATGATTGATCATTTGATGATAATGTTATAAGTTATAGCTATTAGATGATTGATGTGCGTACTAAATGGTTAGATCTATGTTTTCATGTTTTTATAGCGAATTTGGCATTATGCATGTTTTTTTAATATATATATATATATATATATAAGTCACCTGATACGAGGACACAAGACACGAAGGACACAGGGATTCGAGTGTCTGACACAACACTATGACCCCCGAAATCAGGATACGTAGGACACGTTATATATATATATATATATATATTAAAAATTATATATCTTAAAAATATAGACATATAGATCCAAATTTTTACAAATATTCAATTGAAATCATAATCAATGTACATTTAACATTAGTATATACACATTCACAAATCAAATCAGTAATCACGATTCACAATGAGATTATGAGACACATACATAATTCATGATACTCATGATAGTCATAGATCAAGATGTCAATAAGGAGTCAAAACCATATTTCTCATTAGCTCATCAAAATCAAAATGTATTACATAGATGTCGGAATGCCACTAGCAAATGCCAAATAGACTAATAGTAATAGTAAATACAAAAGGGGTAGATCAAGATGGAAGAATGAAGAATCTTATCTATCAATAGTCCTTAAAAACGTGTAGATCAAGATGGAAAACGTGTCCTAGAATCAAGACACGTTGGTGATAGAGCGGGACATGTGTGTCTGAAATCAGGACACGCCGAAAAGTCATGTCCGACACGCTCTCTCAGCGTGTTTGTGTCGAACATGCGGACACGGGACACGCGGGCCCTTTTGGATGTGTCTGGTATCTTATATATATATGTATTATATACAAAATGCTCCCAAAACATCACACTCCTGAAAGCTTTTGAAAATTGCACTTTCTGCTCCCACTCCCCTCTCTCATAAGCCTCAATTTATTCTCTATTTCAGCACTTTTTCTGCAAAATTATTTGTCAAAATGGCTAGTTTGTCCAAATATCATGTTTGAGGGTAACCAAAAATTCTCTACTAAAAATCATAATACTTGGAAACAACCTATGTTAGCAATCTTTTAGTACAAGTGTCTGGATCAGCGTATGTTAGGGAAGAAAACTTTACCAACAACAATAGGCAAAGAACAAGACAAATATGATGAGCAGAATAGAGATGCAATAATGCCCATAAAGCTATCTATAATTGATGAGAAGTTTCCAAAAGTGCAGAATGATGGCACCATGGAAGTTGTTGCAACCATTTCGAAGCACTTGAAAGGCTTGCATGAAGTCTCATACAAAGGTAAAAACCCTTTTCCTGAAAAAAGTATTGCTTTATATTAAGATGAATGAAAATAAATATTTACATGAACATTTGGTAAATATTAAGGATTTTAGAGAATAGTTGAATGTCATTGGGTTGAAGATGGAAGAAGAAGAAGACATGGCGGTAATAGCTCTAGAGAGTTTACCAATTGCATTTGACCATTTTGTTGAAACACTTAACCTTACTACTACTGACAAAAACCTGAGGTTTAATGAGCTATGCACAAAGCTTTTGCAGCAAGACAAATGGAAAATGCAAGTAGAAAGTTCAGAACTAGCATTGGCAGCAAACCTCGAGGGCAAGGACATGTTTGATTAAAAGAACAAAAGAAGAAGCAGTCAAGGTGGCACAGATGAATATGGTAATCAAAAGATCTTCAAATGTCATTATTGTGATGACATGGGTCATAAAATAAGTTTTGAAATAAGAGGTTGTGGGATCAAAAGCACAACCAAAAAGGCTCTCAGTAGAAAGAGAGATCCCATGTTCTAGAACAAGAGGAAGAGATTGCTCTCTTTGCTTTCATGCCTAAGCAAACAAATAATGGAGATTCATCTGCTTGATATATTGATTCTAGTACATCACACCATTTCACAAATAGACACAATTGGTTTGTTCATAATGATGCTTATGTTTCATCTAAGGTTTTTGGTGAAGGGGAGGAGTTCAGAATAGAAGGCAAAGGAAATGTACAGATTACCTTGGGAGGTAAGCGGTTGTTCTTCCTTAATGTCTACTATGTGTCAGGAATGGAACAGAATTTGCTTTCAGTAAGTCAAATTATGAGGCAAAACGCTTTCATCGCTAAGCAAGCAGATAATGGAGACTCGTCTACTTGGTCTATTGATTCTGAGAGTGCACCACACATTTCACCAATAGGCAAAATTGGTTTGTTCATTATGATGCTTATGTTTCATCTGTGGTTTTTGGTGAAGGGGAGGAGTTCAGAATAGACGGCAAGGAAAATGTACAGATTACCTTGTGAGGTAAGCGGTCGGTCTTCCTTAATGTCTACTATGTGTCAGGTATGGAACAGAATTTGCTTTTAGTACGTCAAATTATGAGGCAAAACACCGGCCCCCACACTACACCTCACTTTACATGTTGTTTTCAGCAACCATAAATAATACATGGTTGACAAGGGTAGCAAGAAAGCAATTGCTCTTCGAATTGAAGATAATAAACTATTACGGTAGGTTGATATAGAGGAAACCAATAACATGTTTTGTTGGACACTCAAGAAACCAATTCACTTTGGCATCAAAGTTATGGACATGTGAATTTAAATTATCTTTCTCATTTGGCTAAAGAATGCTTAGTGGATAGTCTTCCAAATATTCAACAACAGCAGCAAGGAATTTGTGGAGCTTGTTAGGTGGGAAAGCAGCACCAAGCTCCATTTGATGGCGGTCAGGCTTGGAGATCCAAGGAGGTTCTTTAGTTGATTCATACCTACACCAAAGCTCAATATATTCCTCTTCATGACCGTTCCAAGGATGCATTTTGTAATTACGAATTGATCCAGATTCAACGGGACTTCATTGGACGTTTGACGATGCTTATGGGGCCTATTAGAATTTAGGACAAGCATCTTTTGAGTCATGGAGAATCTAAAGAGCTATTGATCTTAAATGGTTTGTCCTATTTCTCATTTAAGCAATATGATCTAGGATCTTATCTGAGAGAATAACAAGAGACAAGAGACACAAAGAATTTTCCTTGGGGAAACCATAAAGGAGAAAACCCCGCAACTTCTTCAGAGATAGAATGAGCACCAATGGCAACAGTAAAACCCAAAGACAGAAAAGATGATGTCCACAGTTGTTCTCTCTCTCTCACTTGAGAGAGCTTCTCCTCTCTCACCCATGCGCCCTAGTGAGTGAGTGTGTGTGATAAATAGAGAGGCTCACTCTCTATTTATATTCTTTCGTTCACTTAATGTCCACTCCAACAAGTCAGCCTCAATTAACAATTACTTACCAGGGCCAACATCTCTAGGAGAGTCTAATAACCCTAGTGCTCCACAACTGTGGGGACTTTGCCCTCCGATCAACAAGGAGGGTTAACCTTGACTGAATTGTGGGGACTATTGCCCCGACTTACAATGGAGGGTTAACCTCAATGACTTTACATGACTTGTTTACATTATTTAATCTCCCGATCGGAACATCGGGGCATGACATGACTTGATTACATTATAGATACTTCCCGAAATAAACATCGGGGTACAATACATAAGATATACAAGTGAATACATTCCAAAGTTACAAATACATCAACACTCCCTCTTAACTAGGAAGGTATTCTCTCAACACAATTTATCAGCACAAGTCTTCTTCTCTGTATCATCTGGATCATCATCAAGTCATCTTCATCAAGTCTGGATCATCACTGGATCATCGAAACTGGATCATCATTGGATCATCATCAAAGTTGGATCATCACTGGATCATCATCAACATCACTACTTCTGCCATCTCGATCAACTGGTGCTATCTCTCAATTCTTCTCGTCATAGGAAGTTCTACAGAGCCAGCCCTTTTTCATGCTGGTTGTAGGCCTAGCCTCTATGTAGGTCTTCTTAAGCGCTTATATCTGACCCTTAGTCAAAACGGCCGGTCCAGCACTTACATCTGACCATGGGAGAAACACATCCAACAACCATGTCAGAAAGGCACGCCCAACACTCACATCTGACCATGGGAGGAACACATCCAACAACCATGTCAGAAAGGCCCAGCACTCACATCTGACCATGGGAGGCCCATCCTGCCACCATGTCAGAATGGACCAGCACTTACATCCGACCATGGGAGGAACACATCCAAGAACCATGTCGGAAAGGCTCAGCACTTATATATGACCATGGGAGGAACACATCCAAGAACCATGTCAGAAAGGCTCAGCACTTATATCTAACCATGTGGGGAACACATCCTACATCCATGCTAGAAAGGATCAGCACTTGTATCTAGCCATGTGGGGAACACATCCTGCATACATGCTAGAAAGGCTCAGCACTTACATCTGACCATGTGGGGAACACATCCCGCATCCATGTCAGAAGGGCTCTGCACTTACATATGATCATGTGGGAACACATCCCACAATCACAATAGAATGGCTTTGCACTTACATCTGATCATGTGGGAACACATCCCATAGTCACATCAGAATGGCTCTTGCATTTATATCTGACCATGGAAGGAACCAATCCTACCATGTCAGAAAGGCTCTCGGACTCACCACCTCCCCTTGGAGGGAACCTCGATCTGGAGAACACCAAGCTTCTCCCTGAAGTACTCAAACTTCACTCTAGCCAATGGTTTGGTCAACACATCAGCTGTCTGCTCGTCCATCGCAACATACTGGAGCTTCACTACTCCTCTTTGTACCATATCCCTGATATAGTGATATTTGATCTTGATATGCTTCAACTTGTCATGGAACACCGGGTTCTCGGACAACTTCACACAACTCTGGTTGTCGCAATATATACAAGTTGCATCCAATTAGAGATCAAACAAAATCAGATAGTAGCTTCCTAAGCCACACTGCCTCACAGCTAGTCAAACAAGCTGCGACATACTCTGCTTCGGCTGTACTCAGTGCCACACAAAGCTGCTTCCTGCTAAACCAAGAGATCACACCTGATCCCATACTGAAGCAACACCCTGAAGTGCTCTTTCTATCGATGGCATTGCCTGTCCAATCTGAATCAACATAACCTTCCAAGTTAATCTTCTGATCCGCCTCATACTTGAGCCCATAATCAACTGTATCCTTCAAGTACCTCACTGCATGCTTTGCAACCATCAGGTGAACATGTCTCAATGTGTTCACAGCAAAGCAAATATCTGGTCTCGTATTCATCAGGTACATCAAGGAACAAATCATCTGACAATACATCGTGGCATCAACCGAATCTGATGAAGCATCACTCAATAGCTTCAGGTTCGATGCCATAGGTGTGGTCATGGACTTGCGGTCCATCATTCCAAACCTCTTCAAGATCTCTCCCGCATACTTCCCTTGTCTCAGGGATATTCCATCTGTACTATGCCACACCTCCATGCCTAGAAAGTAATGCATCATATCCAAGTCCTTCATCTCTAACTCGACAGCAAGTCACCTTCTTGCAACTTTAATGAGTTCCTCTTTTCTGTCCAGAACAAGTCATCGACATATAACAGGAGCATCACTGGTCTTCCACCTTCAACCTTGAAGCAAAGGTAAATCCTGGAGTCATCAGTAATCTATCCATCCTATCGTACCATGTCGAACCTCAAGATCTTCTGCAGTCACTCCCTCTAAAGCGAAGCATCATACTCCCTCTGTCTTTCGTACTCTATGCACTGAAACATTCTGTACTGGAGTGACAAGTAGCTTCCTCTGCTACTAATATTCTATGTATCCATCTAGGGTCACTGGATACCAAGATCCTCTATTTTGAACTTTTTCAAAAGTTCTTCTCGCACCCATCTGTGAGCTTGTCATCTTCTATAGGCTTTCGTCTTCAACCTTGTAACAAAGGTTAAGATCTTCATCACTCTAGGTGACCTTCAAGTCCCCCATGTAAGTGTTATCCCATGGGTGTCTTCTGAGCTCATACATGGCCTTACACATGAGTCTGCATGTCATGTGTCTCAACTCCCACTGGCTGCAAATGTCTCTTCGTAGTCTATGCCTTCTTTCCGTGAGAAGCCTCATGCTACGAATCCTGACTTGTATCCCACGATGTTTCCATCTACTGCATGATGGAACTATGAACTTCCCTTCAGGTCTCAATACTGCATCCTAGACATCATTCTTCATTTTGGATTATTAGAGTGAATCTTGAACTGTCGTCACTTGTTCTTCGAAACAAGTCTCATCCTTCTTTTCTTGTACGCGATCTTTCCTGCAAGTCAAATGCACCAGTGGTATGATTAGAAACATTTCATAATGCATATTCATAATGGTAAATTCTTATGCATAAAGATATAACCATGCAACTATTTTAGCAAATACCACATTCATCCATATCTCACGGAAACTTTCATGCAGAGAAAGGACACAGTCATGCTGAGTAAGGATGCAAACACATAGTGCAAAGACACACAGTCATACTTTGCACAGTCATGTTGAAAAACCACAGTTCACACATACAGTGTAGCTCACGGTCATGCTAGGGAAGACGTATAATCCATACTGATAAAACAGGCCCACATCCACGTTGAGATAGGCCCACAGTTTACACAAGGAAAGAACAGGCTCTCAATCACATTGAGATAGACCCATAGTTCACACAAGGAAAGAACATGCTCCCGATCATGCTGAATAAAAACCACAGTCCACAGTGTAGGATCACGTGAACTCATACACGATGGAGAGGATCACGAGATGGCAGTCACGGTGGATCAGATCACACACGACAATCATGATGGAGAGGATCATGTGATTACATATATTGTGGACATCCTCACGGATGTAGCAGTTGAGAGATACGTGAGCGGAGAAGGAGGACGGGCAAGCAGAGCATAAACCACACGGGTGGAGCAGAACCCACAGGCAGAGCAGACACCGTGGCAGAATACACAGTCACGAAGAGCTAGCCCAGTCCGGGAGCTATTGTAATGTTCCGTTTTTATAAAAAGGGAATAATTGAGGACTAAGAGCACTAGGAGCAGAAAGGTACATCAATTCAGTATTATTAAGTCAGCAATGTAGTAAGAAGGCCATAAGAGTTCATATCATAAAGCATGCGGAGCATGCATGCCTTATTTTAGTGTTAAAGTCAACATGAAATTAGAATTGCATGCATGCAAAATAAGCGTAAACCCTAAAAGTGACATGCAAACCCTAAAAGTACATGCTACTCTATTTAAGAAGGGTTATTGGACCAAAGAGAATACCTATTGTTATTGTTGATTGATTTTGGAGTTTCAAGCAGCAGCACAGCGTGCCATGACAGTTGGTGTTGGAGACGGTATCTTCAGCTAGCGAGGGTTCGGCAGTGAGATATCTGCCCTAGTCTCTTATTGGGATAGGTCATCCAAGTTTATCCATTGCATCCATCATATACTACAGTATTCGGAGATACAACACATTCCGAAGGGTTATTAGTAGATCAACGTTTTGCAGCCGGAAGTGTAGCAGGGAAAACACAGAAGGATTGGATGGGACCACAAAACCCAGTCTTTCCTCCGCATGTCAGCTTCCTCTTTCTCAGCAGGCCTATCCTACTGTATGCAGTGATTATAAGCCATCAATTTGCTCACCTGGAGCAGCTATCAACCAAACTGATCAGTTGGGGGCGTGAGCAGCAGAACTGCTAATCGATTTGCTAGGGCACTTAGAGGCAGCCAAACCTCCGCATGTGCCAGGCCATCTCTCTGGCATCAACAGACGGACAAGCTCAGAAAGTTTCAGCCCGAACGGACCTCTCCTCTTACAAAAACGTCACCTTCAGTCTGGAGGGTTTTTACGATACTACAGGGCGGTAACACCAGAGGAAAAGAGCATTATTAGACCACCCATCCAGATCCTTATGCATGCAGCTATCTCTGGAGTCATTATCAGCCCGAATATCAGTGGTAGTGTTAATTTCTCTTTGCAAAACCCTAACCCTAATTCAGATATATTTTAGAGAATTTTTGCATCGTTTCCATGCACAGTTATTTTGCAAATTTGTATGAGATTGAGTGTGCGAGTCGGCAATATCATAGAACATTAGAGAAGATCAGTATTTGGGATATTACAGCTATCCCAGTCTCGCTCGGAGCAGAAAAGATGCGCGAGTCAAGCAGCGAGTCAACAGAACAGTCACACAGTCGGTTGCGGTGGAGGGCGTGCAGCAGATGGTGAATGGAGGAAAGTTACACAAATGCTAGCAACTCCACCCAGATGCAGACCAAGAGCGATGGCAAGGCGGAGATCAAACGGGTAGAGGAGATTACAGGTCACGCACATGCAGGTAGGTTGATCCACGCAGGTGGAGATCAAGCGTGATGTAAACCCCAATCTAGTGAAGCAATAAAACACTCGGAGTAGTAAGACCCAATCAGAAAGCCATGCGAGAGAGCTCGGGCAGACAACACGCAAAGGGCAGAACGACAATCGTGGAGTGCTGGCAGAGAGAAATCCAGTCACTATGGGAGAAAAGGATCGGATGAAACTTGGATAAGTTCCAAGGCCTTTTTATAAGGTATTGAGCAAAACATTTACAACGATCCAAAAATAATAAGCGGTCCAATAAAATCAAAAAGATAGAAGTTAAAATAACAAGGTCCAAATCATAAAACCATAAAGTAAGTAAAATGGTCAAAGGTTCAAATATAAAATTATAAACAAAAGTTTTTATAATAAGGTCACAAGGTAAAAGGTTTATGAAGTCACCATAACAATAAATGGTCCAATGGTCCTTTAATAAAACCATAAGGTAAATACGCTTAGGATAAAATCCATAAAGTAGGAGCCATCATAATCAAAGGTGCACACGAGTAAGAGTGCTAGGACCTAGTAAGGTAAAGGACCAAGTGTCAACAACCCACATACCCACAGGATAAGGTGAACCATAAAAGGTGGACAAACGACTCCTTTATAGGACCAACAAACCAATAAACTTTTCTCTCTCTCAAGGAACATTGTTTTATATATTTTGTCATCATTGTATAAGGGGAAGATCCAAACGGAAGGTACGATCCTTAGCTCCTCATCACTACTCCTAAGGATTAGGTGCTAGTCACATCGTCAAAGGTGGCCAATCCCTTGAGAAGCAACCTAGCAATAACAGATTAAGAGAGGGGACATCACACATCATTATCTTCCATTCTTAAAGAATGGATTTCAGCCCTAGGCTGAGTGTCAGTCTCACACTGAATAATGTTGATCGACCCCTAGACCCTGACCAAGTCCTCCATTCTCTCGAAGAATGGTTCCCAGTACTAAGTTGAGCTTCAGTCTCACACTGAAAGTTGATCAACTACCTGCAGGACTTACTTGGACATCGTGTCTCTGGTCCCAGACCAGAATATGTCTCTGCCTCTACTTGCAGGATCTACTTGGACATCCCGTCCCTGGTCCCAGACTAGAATACCCTAGAGGCACATAGGGGCCCTAGCCACATGCTAGGGGATTTTCCATGGCATCAACCTGCTTGGTCCTAGACCAAGAACCCCAAGAGACTACTGGGGGCCCTAGGGTTACCTTCTAGGGTCTTACTCTGCCCTAGTCAACTGACTAGGGTACCATCCTTTCTGAGAATGGGTCTCGCAGCTGCATTACCTTTAATATTCTTCCCCGCTCTCCCAATGCCACCCTCCCCACAAGTTCACCTTGGACCACTATCCTCTTTGACAAGGGGGGCTAGGAGACCTCATCCTACCTCCACCAGATGCTTCCCTCCAAGTTTCAGTTATCATCCCTCTAATTCATCTCTGCCAAATACACTTGTCTCTCATCCACCATTTGGGAAGCAAACATTAAGTCATTTCTCTCTTTTAGTTTTCTCGTGTTTTTGGTTTCTTTGTGTGTTCAGTTTTTGTAATAAGCTCTACTTGAAATTCTGCTTATGACAATGCAGGAGTGCAAATGCATCTCCTAGAAAGTGCTGAAACTAGGACAAAATAAGATAAAATAAAGATACAATCAGTAGTAAAGCCTCATCGGCATGTATAAAACCGTAGCAAAGGTACGGGAGGCAAAATACAAAGTGAGATTGTCCAAGGCTGGCAACTCAAACCGCTCAAAAGCCTGCCAAGAAAGGGGAAGAATGCGAGAGAGCTGAAGAACCATCTGTAAAATTAAATTCAACTGAACAGGAATTGATTTTAGTTAAACTATCTCATTGCCTGCCTATCTCACATACAAAGTTTTTCTCTGTATCTTAATCACTATCTTCCTGTAAATACTTTCCCTGCACTTCTGCCTTGGGAAATTGTTCACTGATACTCCTCAAACTCCACAGCCTTGGCAGTTTTCTGGATGGCCTCTTGTCATGCAATATTGTCACTGGGATGCTTTCATATCCTCAAGTAGTATCTATCTTATTGTCCAGGGTTACCCTTCTGGGTTCCCTTCCTTTCTCTATTTTAGTGTATCGACTTTTTTTCTTTCTTTCCTTAATCTAAGACTTTAGAACAGCTTAGGAGATGGTCAAGGCACTCCTTGCTTCTGTTGCCAAATGTTGTTCTTCCTAATCCCATTAACCTATTTTGGTCAATCTTGCACATTAATATAATTCATTTCTGCTCTGCTCTGCCACTATGTATTTGACTACTTCCCTAACTGATTTTAAATTTGTACTGCTCAGCAGATACAAAGAGTGTCTTATATTTCAGGCATTGCAGTTTAGCAGTTTGCATGACTGCTTCATAGCAGCTGCATGATATCTTACTAATGCATTCAGATAGATTTTATATAACATTGACATGTGTTCCAATAGTCCTACTGTTGCATAGGTTCTGTCTGTCGGTTATAACATATATCACCTTCTCCTGTAAGGGAAACAAAATCCCGAAATATGGCAATCTAAATCCAGCCCATCCTAAAAGTTCTCTTCAGACTCTCAATAAAATACTTAAATAGAAATTGAAAAAATATTTTATGAGAAGGTTATAGATTTATATCTATAAAGCATCCCACCATCTTTCCGTCATTGTGTCAATATGACTTTGTTAATGCCATAAACAAACATGGTGGACCTGATCACGTAAAAATGGAAAAAAATTCAATTATCCCGAAGAATAAAATATACCGACCTCAACAAACTCAGAGCCACTGGCAGAGAAAAAAGGAATGCCTGCTTCTCCAGCAATAGCCTTTGCTAACAGTGTTTTACCAGTGCCAGGTGGTCCAAACAGAAGCACCCCTTTTGGACAATAGACACCAGCACCCACAAATTCTTGGCTTTCCTTCAAAAGTTTCACAACTTCCTGTAATTCACGCTTAACATACTCCTGTCCAGCAAAATCATCAAATGTCACACCTGTTTTTTCCTCTGCAGAGACAAATCTTGCCCTGCAGAAAAATGGAACATAAGTCAATTATCAAAAAACATAAATAATGACCCTATTATCAAACTCCTGCATTAAAGATCCCGCCTAATCAGCCTTCCATATCAAAATACAATGGATATCTTCGAAGCCGTGACACCTAGAAAAAAGCTCAAACATGAATGATTTAGCTGGAGGTGTTTATGTGCATATTGTACAAAAGTATTTTTGGGTCCATAGCCAATTTACAAAAAGTTGACCCAAATTACATGTGAAGCTACTTATACAAATTTTTAAAAGTTTAGTTCAACTGATAACACTCAGAAGAGTTCCAGAGTTCTTACATGTGATTCTACTAATCCAAATTTTAAAAGGTTTAGTTCAATTGAAGACACCTCAGAAGAGTTATTCTAGGTAGCAAGAAATAAGGAAACAAGCCTTACGGTTATTGCAGATAACAGAACAATGACCATTCAAGTAATAAATAGATTAGTTGCAACCAAGGTCTTGGCTATATGTCAATAATGAAAGAATCAAAGTTGCATGGATCCAGATATGTACATAATGATTTATTCGAAAAGATGTAAAATTAAATCAAACATAAACATGAAGCATAGAAAATGCAGAACTCTAAATATATTTCGCTCCAAATCACTTTGACAAATTCAGAAATATAGACTGCTATGAAAAATTCAGAATTGTGTGCTTTAGGACGGGGGTACAGGCTATTCTATAAGAAAAAGTTAGGGTTCTAGTGCCCCATAGTTTGTCCTTTTTTTTAATGTTTTATTATGTATTTATTTTAAAAAGGTTTTTTCAGGAGAGTCCGCCATCTCTACATTTCCCGCAAGCTGGAAATAGATATTGAGCAGATCCTTCAGCATTTCCAAACTGGAAACATAAGCTGAGCAAATCCAGATCCACAAAACCATGAATCCTAGATAAACCATAATTGTATCTGTTGTCCGCCGAATGCACACCAGCAGCAGAAATCTAATGAAAGTTGTCTCCTCACTTGAGAAAGTGGGAGAGGTGTGGCCTTGGAGGCAAGCACAGAGCCAAGCACTGTCACCTACTCCTAGCTCCTCTGTTTAGGCTAACTCCTAACGAAGCCAAGGGGGGTAGTCCCTAACAAAGAGTTTCTATGGCTCAATATTTTAAATGTTTTTGATGGTTGCGGATGCGGATGGGTGTTGTTTAGGAGTTTTTTGATGGGAAGATCACAGTTTTAACTTTAAAAAAATTCAAAAAAATGCTTGTGGTATTTAAATGAAACACAACACTGATTGAATTAAACAAAAGCATCCATAATGATAAGATATTGAACAATACACTTGAGATATGAAAATACAATAATAACAAACCAATGTCTTATCCAATGGGCATGGAGTCAAAAATTGTAGTGTTGGGATGCTTGATACAAGAGTTCAATGTTTGTGCGATCGTTTTGCAAATGCTCTTTGTAAATTTTATCAAGTTTTAGTGATCTTGGATTATTAAGGCTGAGAGAACATGGTATCATAGTCCAACTTGAAAAGTATTATAAGTCGTTCCATTCGAGACCTGTCGGCCCATCCAGTATCCCGGGCTAGGTGTTCGAAGAACTTAACCAGCAAGCCAGGAAACTTAGACAACGGGGGGTTCCAGCGCCCTTAATAAGAACAACTCGAATGCTTTGGACAACGCCGGTGCATTGGTTGTGGGAAGAAAATTTTATTATTGTTATCACTTGTCCAATTAATAATTCCAACCACCGTTCTGGGTACGAATCCAACTTTTTAAGGTCAGCAGAGCATACTTGTTGGCGGAAAGCAACGAAGTAAATTTTAGAAAGGGGAGTGTGAGTTGCAAATTTTAAGTTAGGAGCACACAGTTCAACTCTCCGACAGAGAGCGCTCTTGACTTCGTCTTATGACGGGAGTTCAAGAGACTTTAACTATTCTATATGCCTAATGCAAGAAAAATGCAAATCTAACTATGCTCTTCGACAGAGAGTGCTCTTGACTTGGGTTATGGCAAGTTCAAGAAACTTCGGTTTATTTTAGAAGACAATCAGATTGTAAATGTGGAAACCAAATGATAGCTCAAAAAGATCAATAACAATGACTTGAAAGAAACTAACTTAGCAAAAATAAACTAAACTAGCAACTAGTGTTCTAAGCATGAAATGAAACTACTCTAAGCATGGTAATAACCAAACAAAAGGACAACACAAGGTTGTTCCCCAAATGGGGAAAGGAAAACACAAAGTGTGGGAGGCCTTATCCCACTTAGCCTTTTTATTAATACATTACAAGATGAGGGAATTTAGCCCTTTGAAAATGAAGAAAGTGACTAATCAAGAGAACTTGAAGCCTTATTATGACTTGTACAAAGGAGAATGATTTTTTGAGTTTGGATCCGCTTCTTCATATGGTTCTTCGTTTTAGCTCTAAATCTTTTGGATCTAGCTTTGCTTGCTCTTTCTTTGCTTGATTTTGCTCTTCGTTCACCTGTAAGTAAGAGCTCTAAACAACAGCCAGTAAGAGTGTTAGGAAACCAAATTTTAACTTATGACTCGGGAAGATAAAAGTGAACAAGATGATAAGTGCCTAATGAGATAAATAAAAGCCCAAAACAGTAAAACAAGACCAAAAATCAGACCTTGGAAATGAGAGGAAAAGTTTGCCTTTTATGACTCAAAATGCACGTTTTTCAATGAAATGACTTGAAATTTTTTGAGAAATAAAACTTAAAGATTTTTTCAAATATTTTAGGCTAATTTCTAGAACTGGAAAATAGCAGAAAATTGCAAAAAAACAGTCAAAAATCAGCAAGCTTGAAATGGCAAGCTTTTCGAGAAAATGATGAAAAAATTAAAAATAAAATTTTTTGAAATTTTTTTCGAAAATTTTCTAATTTTTAGGCTAATTTTCAGAATTGAAAAATAGCATAAAAATGTCAAAAAATCAGCAAAAAACAGTAAGCTTAAATTTGCATGCTTTTCGAGAAAAAGTACAAAAACTTGAAAAAATAATTTTTGGGGAAAATTTTCTAATTTTTAGATGAATGTCCATAATTGAAAATTAATGAAAAACACAGAAAAACAGCAAGCCTAAAAGTGGAAAATTTGCACGTTTTACGAAAAAAAATCATGCACGTTTTTCAAGTCAAAAATTGACTTTTAAGCACTAGTCTTGAAATTTTCAGCTAGCTGAAAATATGCAAGAGATAGTGGGGAAAGAGAAATGGCACGCAAAACAATGCAGCAATTGGAAACAAACCCCAAAGTACTTCTCAAGCCAAAGGTTTGGCAAAAAAGAATGATGGATTTACAAACTTGAAATGAGCATAGTTTTAAAAATCGGAATTGGACTCGGAATTGGTCGAGGGTCAACTCGGAATCGGAATCGGTAATGAATCGGTCATAAATCGGTCGATTTGAATTTAATGAATCAGTTTGCTAAAAAATACATCAAATATTTGAATTTTAAAGAAAAACAACATTTTCAAGATTATAATCCATGATTCCAAGGCATTGACGACAAAATAACCAAAATCTGCTCATGTATATACCATATAAGAGTTAATATATCAAAATGGCACAAAGTGTACTGTAATCTGGAGTCTGTGACTGTACTCTGTGGCATGTGCAATACATAAATGATAATACATGTAACATATCTAGGATACTAGAACAAAATACATAATCCATGAGGCCTAAGCGGCTAGGCCCTATATAGTAAAGGCTATATGGCCTGGAGAGTCCAAAAAACATGCTACATAATCAACTACATAAATGATAATACATCATCAATGATTATCATCAAACTCAGCACCACTGCTAAAACTAGAACTAGAAGAAGAAACAAAAAGACGAGCAAATGCATCATGATCTAGCTCAGTCTCGGGCTCCTCAGGATCAAAGTCATCTGCTAATGAAGTAGTAGTATTGGCTGAATGTCGACGTCGTTGACGACTATAAGTACGAGGTCCTGATCGGCTAGTGCCTGCCATGCCTAGCACTGCTCTCTCAGCATCTACACCTGTATGAACTGATGGCATCGGCAGTAAAGGATCTGCATCCAACGAAACATCCAGCAAGTCTTCTAGCTCAACATCTATGTCATCACCAAACTCTGGCGGTTGGGTCTCCACTACCCATTCTGACTTTGGATCTATATCATCCAACACAATGGGATCTGTATTAGGTCTTTTGCTCATCAATTGGTTGCGCCTGAGTCGGAGGTTGTACTGCACAAAGACTAGATCGTTTAACTGTTTTTGCTCTAAACGGTTTCTCTTCTTTGTGTGAATCCGCTCAAACAAAGACCAATTGTGCTCACACCCAGAAGAGCTGTAGGTTTGACTCAGGACCCAAATTGCAAAACCTTTGCAATAGTTTAGTATGGTTACCAAATGCTTGCCACCATTGTGCTGCAAATGTGAAGAGTCAAGGTAGTTAATAACTTAATTCAACAATTTAAACTCAATTCAAGGTAGTTAATAACTTTAAACTTTAAAAACATAAGTTAATCAAACAATGGAAATGTTTACCCGGTTGGTCTTCCTCTCTTGAAATCTTAGCAACATTATTGGCAAAGATGCCTATGGCGGCGGTGAAAGAGTTGATCTGTCGATGTATCTCCAATTGGTCTGCCTCATTTGGGACCATGCGCTCAAGGCAAGAATACAATCCATCTGCTACCTCCCCAGTCAGATCTGGATCAATATGCGCTCTATGCTGATACCTTGGGTTAAGAAAATACCCAGCTGCATGTATGGGGCGATGGAGTTGATTGTTCCATCTCTTATCAATGATCTCCCAAATAGGCCCATACTTGGCCACTCTATCTTTGTATGCTGCCTTTATCTGGTCCTTTGCTTGATCCATAGCTTCATAAATGTAGCCCATGGCCAATTTTTCCCCATCAACCAACCGCAACACCTTAACAAGTGGCTCAGTAATTGCCACAACCTCTGCTGCTCTTTTCCAAAATGAATAGCTTTTAATTCTTTTCTTGGTGTCTTTTCCATCTTGTTTGAGGGCCCATTGGGATGAATTCCATTCATCACTTGAAAACATTTTCTCCAAGTTCTATGCTTGGGAAATGAGAGATTGCAACGTAAGGAAGTGAGTTGCAAATCTAGTAACTGCAGGCCTAACAAGCTCCCTGCCCTGTGTGTGTCTCCTCATCAAGCTCAATACCCAACCGTGGTTGTAGATGTATTTGGTGATGCTTTTGGCATGCTCTATAGTGTCCTTGATCCAATCCTGTTTGCATATGTCCTCAAGCATGAGGTCTATGCAATGTGCCACACATGGAGTCCAGAATATGGTTTTATGTTTTTCCTCTAACATCTTACCAGCAAGAACATAGTTAGAGGCATTATCTGTGATGATTTGTACAACATTACTTGCCCCCACCTCCTCAACAACGTCATCCAAAAGACGAAATATTAGATTTGCATCTTTCACTTGATCAGATGCATCACTTGATCTCAAAAACATGGTTTCTCGTGGCCAAGAAACAAGAAAGTTTATGAGAGTACGACCCTTCTGATCGGTCCATCCATCTGACATGATAGTGCATCCTGTTTTGACCCCTGACTATTTGAAGTCCTTTAAGTATTCTTCTATTGACACTATCTCTTTTTGCAAAAGAGATCCCCTCAAGTCATGCATACTAGGGCCTTTGAAGCCCTTACCAGCAACTATAACAGCATCCCACATAGGTTGGTAATAAGAAGAGCGTGCAGCATTAAAGGGGAGACCAGCATCATACCACCATCTAGCTATGTACTCATAGGCAGCTTCTTTGTATTTCTTCTTCCAATGGTCATGTAAGGTGGGCTGAACATGTGTTGGAGGCATATGAGAAGCATTGGCACTAGCAGAGAATGTAAAATAGCTTTGAATGCCACCCTTCTTTTTTGATTTACCCTTCTCTTGTGTAGTATCGGAGGGTGCAACATACCCAAAAGGATCCCTAAGATCGGTAGAAGGGATAGATGAAGAGCCTTCAATTGAACCCGGAGCATAGGTCCCACGCATCATTTTAGCAAGCCTCCTCTTCTTTCCTACTTCTTCGTCTATCTCTTTTTGCCTAGCCTTAGTCTCTTCAAACTTCTTAAAATATTCTTGCATATCAGCTCTAATTTGTCCAATGACATCTAGTGGAGCTTCGCATGCCTTCACTTGCCCTTTGATGGCAACCAAGTGTTGTTTAAACATGTAAATTCCACCACCCTTAATCAACTTCTTGCAATACTTGCAATACATAACCCCATCAACATCATCTGCATGGGCCCATGCCGGATCTTTTGCTTTTGGGGCCATTTCAGATAGGCTGAAAGTTGAAACAACAACAAGCAAAATTATAATCATTAAACATAGTCTGTTTCATAATCATTAAACTTATGACCAAGGACTCCACTGAAATTCCATCCTCAACAAATAGTAAGTCGTGACTATTACTTACCTCTAAAATTTGAATCTCTGATATTGATTGAGCAATGAAGACTGCCCACTTCTTGAATACTGTCCTCCAACTTTTAGCCTTTAGGTACATTACAAATTTACAGCAATATTAGGTTGCTGGAATAAACATTTTGTCACAGAAAGTTTAACTTTATACCCCTTTAAAATTGAAATTCGTCTTTAATTTTCTGTTTTAATAGATCTAAGAAATTTCATTACTTGCACATATTAAAAATTATTATTGTGATCACTGTAAACAAATACTAGCAGTTTAGGACAATCAATAAAAAACATTCCAAGTGCAACTATTGTCAAGGAAAGCATCATTACACACTTTGGAGTGCTTGATAAGATTAGCACAGATAATGCTAGAGTTTTCAATCCAGCAGAGTTGATGACATGTTGTTCACAGTATGGCATCACATTGGTCCATTTGGCCAATTACTACCTGTTATCCAACTTTTTGTACCATAGTTGGGTTACCTGAGGAGCCGCCAGTTGACAGACCTGTTCAAAGTCTGATTCCAGTGTATCAGTTGATCCGTCTTCATGTCTAGCCAATATTGGCTAGCCAGTTTTTTATTTGAATAATTTTGACCATGGCCCCGCGAGGTTTGTAATAAAATGTGTTAGTAGGATATTTTTGAGTGGTTCGGTCTCCTAAGACGTAGAATCGCAAATAGGGTATTCTATGGACTTTTTTGCCCCTGACAATTATGCTTTGCCTTCAGCCGAGTATAATTGACGAGATTTTTTTCCGCTTCCTCCAAAGCTGGAATACTCGATGTTGAATTCTGGGCCTTGGGGGGTTATTAGAGCCCAACTGAGTGTTATAAGCCTACTAGACATTATTTAGATAGATCATGGTCATGTCCTAAGTCATCTGGACACATAAAAAAAACTTGAAAAAATCTTTTTCAAACAGTGAAAAATTATTTTTTAATTTTTTAATTTTTAATTGTTTTTCCTAAGTTTTTTGGGTTAATTTTTCCATTAATTAAATGGAAAAAACCCGTTCGTGGTAAATAAGTCATCCGAACTCAGAATTCAATTATTGAAGGCTCTAACCTTAAGCCAAAAATCATTCTTGATCAGCCAGCCAGTCAGAACCAACTTTCAGATCAGCAATCGGACACATAATGTCTTTTTACTCAAAAAAGTCAGTTTTGAGTAAAAAAATGATTTTTAGTTAAAAATTTATTTTTATTAAAAAATGATTTTTATTAAAAAAATTATTATTTTGGAGAAAACTAAAACTCTCTAAATTAATCCAAATTCAGTAAAATAAAAGGCTAAATGACATCTCATGGAACACTTATGATGATTGGAGTTATTATAACTCAGCTTCAGTCATCATTAAGAGAGCAATTAATTTATTATCAGTTATCAGACATGTCATCTCCAGCTAAAGATGAAATGGAGAGCTCTCATTGGTCCGGTGATTTGATCGAGGTGAAGACTAAAGCTTACACTATCAATAGGCTTCCCAAACCTAACAAAGTAGGTTTCCGGACCTAGCAGGTAGCTTTCCCATGCAGCAGGGTTGGTTTTTTGGTTTTAGGGTTTTAACACTCTTTCATTTGTTAAATAGAGGCTCTTTCAGCTCTATTGAGGTTGTTGATTGATGTAAAGAACCTCTGGTAAAATATTGTAATGCTTGTTGCTCTCATGCAACCTATTTTGTAATAAAGAAAGGCTTTGGAGGCTCATGCTATGTGGATCCTAGGTGCATATGTTTCTGCTAATGAGGTGAAATCGTTCTAGTTTCTTTACTTTTGATAATGTGTGGGTATTAATATATGCTTTAGAGGGCTTCTATAAGCACGTAGGAATAGGTATTTGTAGCTTCAAGTTACCTGTTTATTTCATTTACTTTCAAAACCCTCAAAGAGCATTGTTTTATTCTGCTATATTTCATGTTTTTGAGATTTGATTAGTAAATAATACATGTTTTAACCCCCATGTTGCCAAGTGTATAAGATTGTTTTGCAGATCACTCCATTGTAGCAAGTAAGAGGCTGAGCTAAGTTGCATCTACTCTTCTTGGAGCAAAGCATGTGTACCTAGCAGTTGCATGCCATTAGGATCCAAAGTGATTTCAGAGATTCAAGATCCAAGTTGTTCATCTTCTCCATTCACCTTAAAGTCAAATTTTCTCATTATTTTACTTTATGTTGCAAGTAGTGTATTGATCTATAAAGTAAATCTTTTGCATCTACTTGCTTCCATTTCTAGATCTAGGAAGTGTGATTTCTCTTAGATCTAGTTGGTATTTGAAGCAACACAAGGTTCATATATTTTGCTCAAATGCTAGGTGTATTTTTGTAGTATATTCTATTGTTTAACCCATCATTTTGCAGGTAAATAGCTCGTTGGTTTTTTGTCTCTCCATGACAGGTTAAGCGGGAAAAATTGGCAAAAAACTTAAAGAATTAAGCTACAAAAAACCTCCCATCGTTCCTCTTCTTAATCCCTTTTCTTCTGGTCACTTTGTTTTGTTTCTTTTACCTCTTCTTCATCGCTGCCCTGTTAGTACATTTTTATCAGCCCTCTTTCTCTTTTTGGACAGCCCTAGTGTGCCCTAGCTTTCTTCTCTTGTTTGCCTCTTTTTGCCCTAGTTTTTGGGCTTCCTTTAACCTTGTTTTTGGCCATTTCTTTTACTTTTTGTTCGCTGTCCCGTTTTGCACTTTTTATGACAGCCAATTATTTCATTGTTCGCTGTCCCGTTTTCTTCAATTTTGTTCATCCCTTAGCTTCTTAGTTCGCTGCCCTATTCTCCCCTTTCTTTGGTTTTGATCCTTACTTAGTTTGTTTGCTTTCCCTCTCTCATCTTCTATTGTTTCAGCTCTCTTTCCTTTTGTTCTTTTTACTCTCTTCAAACTTCTTCCCTTTCCCCTTTTCAAAGTTTAATAAAAGATCAAAAGTAAAAATACAAGGCACTCTCTTTTTTACAGGTTATAATATTTGTAGAGTTATTTTACCTTTATTTGAAAAGTCCTTTCAAGGATCAGATTCCTTAAGGCACATTGTATAAAGTTTAATAAAAGATTTCTGTTTGAGTGGAGTTTTTAAGTCCCCACTCTCTTCCTCCCCCATTTGGGGAGGCTTGTGTTTTGTGCATGCTTTGATTAGTGCTAGTTTTCATCATTCATTACATCTCACACTTATATCACTAATTGTTAATTCATCACTTCTAAGTTGATTATTCAATTTAAATTGTTTATCTTTCTAAGATTAATCAACTACTTAAATCTCTTGAATCTCACCATAAGGTGGATCAAGAGTGCTCTTTATCGGAGAGTTTAAGCAACTAATATCTTCTTGTGCTTGTTTAATCAATTAATAATCCATAAGTAAAACTCTTGAACTTGCAAAAACACAAGTCAAGAGCACACTCTATCGGAGAGCATCTTAGATTTGCATAATCCCTGCATTAGCTTCATATAGATTAGCTAAGTCTCTTGAACCACGGTCATAAGACGAGGTCAAGAGCGCTCTCTGTCGAAGAGTTTTAATTAATTAACTTAATAAAATTCGCAACTCACGCCACTTTTAATTAATTAACCCCATTTCCTCCTTGCCGGAGTATGCGCTGACCAATCCTAGATCGGAATACCCAAAAACGGCATTGGATCTCTAAACCCCACAAGAGGAACTTAACTAAAACTTTTCCCCATAATCAACGCACCGGCGTTGTTCAATAAATACCGAGGCATGTGGGCAAATACCAAGCGTGGGCACCGGGCTACCTAATCTGGGCACTGGTAGTTAAGTTATTGAGCACTTACCTTTGACCCCAGACAGGTCCGTCATGTCTTCGAACAAAGCCACTAAAGGTATTACCGGTTAGGACATCCAGCTACCATAAGTGAAGATCAAAAGTAAAAACTCTTAAAACTTACCAAGAGCACTTGCAAAACCTAACATTCACTGGCATCTTTTGGGATTCACATATTTACACTCTAAGCATCTATGATAAGTTGACTCCATAGGCACTAGTCCTATCTTTTACGCATTGTTGATAATCTGGGCCATTTGTCCATCGAATGTTTGATTATAAATCATATATGTGAATGCTTTATCCATTTTGAAGTTCTCAAATATTTGTCTATCTTTCAATTTCGATGATAGCAATGTGGATTGTTTTGTCTTGTGCTCAATTCATCACATTAATCATCTTAAATCACAATAACTCCTAAACAACACCCATCCGCATCCAAAACATCTTAAAACTTAACTTAAACATTGAGCCATAGAAAACTCATTGTTAGGGACTACCCCCCTTGGCTTCGTTAGGAGTTAGCCTAAACGGAGGAGCTAGGAGTAGGTGACAGTACCTAGCTCTATGCTTGCCCCCAAGGTCACACCTCTCCCACTTTCTCAAGTGAGGAGACAGCTTTCGGAAGATTTCTGCTGCTGGTGTGCAATCGGCGGACAACACTACCTATCACGCCTCAAAGTGTTTGAAGTGTTCCTTCCAGATGTACCAAAGTGAGGGATTTCTTTTTGTTTTGTAAAGGCTAAGTTTTAGGGGCTATATCATTTAGAGTGTTGATTTTGGGGCTAAATACCCCTAATTAGGTCATGGCAGGTCCTCTTGGTTTCCACCTCAAGGAGATGTTGGCCTTGTGGCTATGTTAACTACCCTTTGGGTAGGTGTTCGGTGCCCTTGAGGCAAATCATTGGGACACATGGCCACACTCGTATTTTGCTTTATAGAGGTGATTGTGGTGTAAGGTTTGTAATACCCAATTTAGCACACCTCATCTTCCCACTTGGACCTAATGTTTTGATGCAAATTCCCTCCTCTTGGTCTCCATACCTATGACGACATTCCTTAAAGAAAAAGCCTGCATTGTTAAAAAGGAAGGCATTGAGGGGCAAGCATCTGTTGAGGTTAGTTGGGGCATGACACCCTCCTTTTGGCTCACCTTGCACTTGTTGGAGCCTAATTGCACATTTTTATTCTTATTTTATATCATTGTATGGTTTAGTCCCCAATTTGTGGGTAAATTTTATAATTTGTCATTAACTTTGTAGGCTCAAATTTGTAAAAGGTTGAGGGTTATCTCATATAAATAAGACTAACTCACCTGATTTGTAAATCATGTACAAGGGTTCAAACATGATATATTTTCTTTTTCTCTTGGTTTACTGGAGCATTTGAAGCTATACGCACCTCTCTTGGATTTCTTTTTGCTTGAAGGATGAATTGATGATAATCTATAGTTCAATTTTGCACATGCCAAGTTGATGCTAGATTAGTTGTAACTTGTAATTACTCATGCTCAAGGGTGACCTAAGATGCACTATCTTGCTCATTCTTGATTAATGTTGGTAAGTGTATCTCCTAACCCTAGTTTAACATTGCTCTTGAAGTGCTTTGAACTAAGTTAGGGTTTGTTTGCTAGCATCTTATCAACTTGCTTGAGGAGACCTTCCTACCAAGGAGCTCTCCATTGTTTTGTTGGGCCTTGGATTTCTCTATTTGCCCTAATTAGGGCTTTACTACCTGACCCATGAGGTTGCTAGTTGAGCCATAGTTGCAAGTATTGAATACCCTCTCAAGAGCAGGGACCTTAGCCTCAATCTCTCATAGCCCTTGGGTTTGAGACAAGAATCTAATACCCTATCTATCAATCCTCTTTTTATAAAATTTTACATGTTTAATTTTATGCATAAAAATATTTTACTACTGGAAAATACCCTAAAAATCTAAATAAATCCAAAAATCCAAAAATAGAAGTGATTTGGTATTTCTAGTTCACCCTAAAATTTTGCCCTAGGGTTTTATCCACAAACCCTAGAGGTGGTCATCTTCTAAGGAAGTGCATTGGGATACGTGAAACCCCTATAATTGGTGAATTAGAGGGTGTGTGGTATTTTTTACTTGTCCAACAACTTTGGCCTAGTTCAATTGTTCTCTTTTCCTTGAGGGCACATTTCTTGGAGTGGTTGCCTTGGGAAGTGTGGCATTGCCTTGGGAGACATGAAATTACCTTGAAAGGGGTGATATTATCAAGAATTTGTGATAAAGTGAATAAATCCATTTATATATGATTTTTGTGTCTATATTTGATATTGTTTGACTCCAATAAGGCACTAATCATAGTTGTTAAGGTTTTGTGAAAGGTATTTTGGCTTGTTGGTGGTTGCAAGCATTTTTCATTGAATAGGGTCACCCTCTGGGTTTGAAGTTACCAGAAGTGTTGAAGGTTAAACTGTGGTGACATTGGGCTTAAATCTCTCCCAAGCTTACCGTCACTATCACTGGGTCTACATAGCCTTGATTTCCAAAGGTGTGCAAGCATTTTTCATTGAATAGGGTCACCCTTTGGGTTTGAAGTTACCAGAAGTGTTGAGGGTTAAACTGTGGTGACATTGGGCTTAACTCTCTCCCAAGCTTGCCGTCACTATCACTGGGTCTACATAGCCTTGATTTCCAAAGGTGTGCTAGTTTGAGCAGTAACACTACCTCTGAGGGAATGGCCTAGCAAAGTGTAGCAACAAAAAGCTTATCAATTTAATCAAGCTGCTGTTTGGTAAGATTAAGAGATCATGGGATAGTTGTCTCATGTTTGCACTATGGGATGATTGTGTCACCAAGAAAAGGGAAATTGGCAAAATCTCTTTTGAGCTCGTTTATAGACTTGATGTAATCTTTCTAGTGAGCTTGAGGCTATCTGTGTACAAATTACTGGAACAATTCACGACCAACCAGGATGCCTTTCAGGCCCATATCCATCATCTTACCCATTATTGCAGCCCCCTAATTGGACAATATCATTGAATCAAGGACAAGAATCGAACCAACCAGAATGCCCTTCAGGCCCATATCCTTTGTTTTTAAGCCCTTTATTGCAGATTTCAAGAAAGGACAAGTTTCCAAAGAGCAAGTTTGTTTGCTATTATAAACTTTCAATTGCTTATCTAAGTTTATTCACATGCTTTCACATCATTTTATTTAGCTCATTTTGCAGCATTAGATTGATTAAACAAGCTGGTAATTTCATTTAAACTTACAGATCTGATGTTCTACTACTTATAACAGCCATATTGCGCTGTCTTTTATCCATGTTTTAATGCAGATTTGCAGCGATATTAGCAGTATATAACAAATTAGGGACCCCCCTGTGATTGGCATGCACCAGCCCAAACAAAGAGGAATTTATCAGTGACACGAGGGATAAATTTCCCTCAAGTTGCATGCCTTTCAAACATATTTCACAAATTCATTTTGATTATTTACAAACGCAGATTTGTGTGCTAACAGGACCACATTACACAGAGAAAACATAGACAAATAAAAAAGACAGATGTGTGTGTGTGTGTGTGTGAGAGAGAGAGAGAGAGAGAGAGAGAGAATGATTGCTTAACTGATTCAATAATGACAGTGTCTTTTACACAGAATGTACATAAGAGAAAGATAAGTTTTGTAACTCCTTGACTCCTTTCTCATAATATACACTTTTATTTTTACAAGCATAACATAAAATACTAAAATGGTAAAATAAATGGCCATAAATACTAAAATACAGCAATGCCATTCCTCAATGGTCATTCTGGAAAATAAACTAAACTTTACAAACTTATCTAGACCAAGTGGCTTACTGAGCGTCTCTATGCTTTACTCCTATGTAGTATAATATTGCAGATCAACTTCTCCGACTTCAACAAGTTGTCAAATGTATGTTGAACTTATGCTTATACTTAGAGGAGGGGGAGGTGAATCAGTATAAGATATTTTTTCTTACTTTAAACATTCATAAATCATTCATCTACTTTGAAACAGTAAATGCACATAAACTCAAATCACAATACACAAAATTTAACATGGAAACCCTTTCGAGAGAAAACCACAAAAGCTTATCTTTATATATTCATGTCAGCACCAACCAACTGATACAAAGTTTGTAAGTACCAACTCACTAGAGACACCAATCCCCTCAAATAAGCACCAACTCAACAATATGTAGGCAAGCACCAACCTACTGGAGACACCAATCTCCTCAACTAAGCACCTACTCAGTAATATGTAGGCACCGACCAACTGGAGATACCAATCTCCGCAACTGAGCACCAACTCAATAATATGTAAGCTCCAACCTACTATATGATTAGGTACTATAATACTGACAAAATCACCTCAAAGATTACTTCATAATCAGCTTTAATCTGCTACACAATCAGCTCCATAATCTGCTTTTGATCTGCTTCATAATCTGCCTCTGATCTGATCCATAATCTAACTCTGATCTGCTTCTTAATCTGCCTCTGATTTAATTCATAATCTACCTCTATTCTACTTCATTATCTGCATCTGATCTACTTCATAATTTGCCTCTGATCTGCTCCATAATTTGTCTCAGATTTGCTTAATAATCTACCTCTGATCTACTTCAGAGTTATAGCCCTAATCAACAAGAAAACATTCTCAAAACAATCTTTCCTCTTTCATGAGTGCGCCTCCTCTTACTTACAGAACCTTCGAAACCCTAGGAAAAACCTTCAAGAGAATATCATCAAGAACATCTTCAAATCCATCTTCGAACCCTAGAAGACTTTCCTCTTCCACAAGTGCGCACCTTTTCTAAGAGATCACCAAGATGAAAGGATAAGCAAATGAGAGTGCTAAAATTTATACTATTCGTAAATTACTTTTTGGGTGACCTAACATTGTTCAATATCCTGGCAAGGCCGACCTAAAATTCTGGTTGGGATGACTTTACAAATCCTTTCATATCTTCTCATTCCTATGGAGTTGGAGGGAGTTCCATATATCGTTGGAAAGGTCTTGAAAGAAGCTTTCCAACCATGTAACTTATGCTCCCATTTGAGCTAGGTATTCAAAGTACAAATACCTTCAAAGATAGGGTATCCAAATTGGGCATCCAAAATCCAAAAACAATATTTCCAACAATCTCCATCTTGCAATGTTTATATTGGACAGCTATAGTCTCCCCTAGCCTTTGACATCAATGACAACAAAATTTCTAACAATCTCCCCCTTTGTTATTGATGGCAACCTTTAGAAAATTCTGCAACAAACTTGTAGATACTCCCCCACTCTACAACTCCCCATTTGCCTGTAATTCTCCCCCTTTCTGTAATTCTCCCCCTTTGACATCAATGGCAAAGGGATGCTCCCCTTGAGCTGGTGCATCTATCTGGGGATAGGAATTACCCCCAATCTTTCCTTCATTGAGTATGTATACATTGCTTGAAGTTCAGTTTGCATATGCCACTAATCTTCCTGAACTTGCTTTCACTCACACCCTTTAAAATCAAATGTGAGGTTATAACCTTAATCACACATTTGGCTAACACTTGAAGAAGTTTTATCCAAACTTGCTCCCTATGATAATGAGATCATCATTCTTGGTGATGACAACGTTCATGAAGTACAAGGAAGAGGTGAAGTACCTTGAAGAGGTGAAATGCCTTTTGTGATTTTTGTTATCAAAATGGTATTCAAAGACAAACATTCGTTGCCAAAACCCTACAACAAAATGGTGTAGCAGAGAGGAAGAATATGTCAATTATGGAGATGGCTAGGTGCATTCTAAAAGGGCATCATCTCAATGATCACACTTGGGCAGAAGCAGTTCAGACAGCAGAGCTTTTATTAAATTGCAATCCGACAACGGCAGTTCATGGTAAGACCCCTATGAAGCTTGGTCAGGCAAAAAACCAAAGGTAACAAATGTTAACTTTTTAGCATTCAAATATGGTTAAATAGTCTCAAATAACTTATGACAATTATTAGTTGAAACACACTGAATCTTAACAAACTCACTCAGCGGAAAAATAACTCAAGAAATCATCACACCATTTGACACATTAAGATTTACCCTGGAAAACCCAATGGGGAAAACCAGCCAACAGTTTTGTCTTTTATTGTAGATTTGTTAATCAACATTTACAACGATAGGATTTTAAATATGACTTGCCGAATTTCAAACTATTAACCCTCATAGTGGCCAAACCCTCAGCAGAAAAGACAAACCCTGATAGAATATATGACTCGCTTTTGTCACTCACAAGAGATATAACTCACTCTTGCCACTCAAGAGATATGAATCACTCTTGACCAACACGCAAGAGATATGACTCTCTAATGTCCACTGTGTTGTGATCACCACAAGAGATATGACTCACTCTTGCCAGTGTGGTACGTATACAACTCTTCTTGGACTCTTTCATAACATTCACTTTATGTCAATACCATGGGCAATACCATAGAACACCCAATACCACAAGACACATCATGGCCCCTGCAATACCATTGATCATAAAGTATTACAAAAGACCCTTTTACAAAGTCTATCTAGAGAGTTACTCTTACGGACGACTTCAACATGCTAGACACCCCATGTAGAAGTACCTATCCAAGCTACAAAATCTAAAAACAAAATTCAAAGGTTTTGGTTGTTTGGCCTATGTACATGTTCTAAATATAGATAGACATAGGTTGGAAGCTAAGGGTCGGAAATGCATATTTAACGAGTATAGCACTGAATCAAATGCATACAAGTTATATGACTTAATAAATAGAAAGGTTGTTGTGCCGAGAGGCGCTCTACAACCCAGTATGGGGGAGATCTTGTAACGTTATGTAACGTTACATAACGTTACATAAATGTCGGCCATAAAAAATAAAAAATTTAATTATCTTCCAAAATAAATGTCCACCACAAAAACAACCTAATATAGGGGAGATGTTGTCATGTTCCTACCTAACAAAACAATAAAAAATAAAAAATTTAATTATCGGCCAAAAAAATGTCGCTCAGAAAAACAACACAATATCGGGGAGATGTTGTAATGTTCCTAATTAACAAAATAATAAAAAATAAAAAATTGAACTATCCCCAAAAAAAATGTTGGTCGTGCACATGGTTTTAAAACCAAGTGCAAGGCCTCCTAAACAACCCATGGTTTTATTGTGCATGGTTTATGAAGACCTTGCAAATGTTTTAAAACCACGTACAAGGCCTCCTCAACAACCCATGGTTTTATTGAACATGGTTTAGGAGGTCGTTGCAAATGGTTTTAAGAATATGTGCAAGGCCTCCTAAACAACCCATGGTTTTATTGTACATGGTTTAGGAGGTCATTGCAAATGGTTTTAGGAGGGCCCTGCACATGATTTTAAAACCATGTATGGGGGAGATGTTGTAATGTTCTTTCCTAACAATATAAAAAATAATATAAAATATTATATGTTGCCTATAAATACTATTAAATATTAATAATAAAAAAATTATATGTCCACCTTAAATAAAAAGATGTGTCTTTTGGTCTGAATCACACTAAAGCTGATAGTTGAGTGCAATACTTAAGAAGAGGTTTGCACCTCCAATGATTTGATCCCTGTCGGCGCTTGATAGAGCCTAGGAATTGGATCTATGCTACTTATAAGTAGAGATGTAACCTTTGATGGAAAGGTGTGGTTTTGCAAGGTGACAGTGAAGAGCTTGAATTCAAAACTCATCTTACATATAGGCTGCATAGAAGAGAAGAGAACAAAGAAGATGAAGGAGAACAAGTAGAGTTGGAATTGAAAAGACAAGATGGTAATCAGTTTCAGAAAAATGAAAGTCAACTTCAAAAAATGCCAAAATGGTTCTATCGAACTCTTCAAGATGCCAAGCAAGGTAAGAGGAGAACAAGGTCCAAATCCCCACAACAGGTAAATCTTGCTTTGATGACTGAAGGTGTGCATTCTTTTGATCTAGTTTCTTTCACTGAAGCAAATCAGAACAAGAATGGAAATATGCAATGTAAGTAGAGTATGATGCTTGAATGAAAAACAACACTTGGAAATTAGTTGAATTACTTCCAAATAAGAAATCGATAGGCTATAAATGGGTATATCCAATTAAGTCTAAGTCAGATAGATCTATTGATAAATACAAAGCCAGGTTAGTTGCAACAGGATATGCACAACAAGAAGGTATGGACCATGAGGAAACATTTGCTCCCACTACAAAATTAATCATAACCAGGATGTTGTTAGAACTTGTAGAACAATTTGGATGGCAGGTGCACCAGATGGATGTCAAAAGTGCATCCTTGAATGGAGATTTGTAAGAAGTGTATATGGAGCAGCCTTAAGGATGTGCAATTGAAGGTAAAGAAAAACTGGTCTGTAAGTTAGTGAAAGCTTTGTGTGGATCAAAACAAGCCCCTCCAAAATGGAATGAAAAGATTTATACATATCTTAAATCAAGAGGCTTCAAGCAAAGTGGAAAACATCCTCTCGACGAAAAAATCCGCAAGGTCCAGAAAACATTGTTACGGAATATCTCGAAAACACATCAACAATATATTGGCAAACATATAAAATACAAAAATACTTTTTTTCAATTTTTTAAACATCTAAAGCAACAAGAACATCAAATAAACACGTTGCCAAATGAATATGGAAATAAAATCGATATATAAGATATATAAGATGTCTAGTGATACATCACTCATCAAATTAAATTTCAGGTATAGGTTGTAACCTTGTTGGATTATTCCTCAAATTTGTTGTTTTGTATTTGTTTGTATGCAAAGTCCTGTATGCTTTGTATGGGAAGTCTCATAAGGTTGAAAGTATTGGTTGTCATCCATAAGATGCTTATTTAGGTTTCCTTTATCCATTTCTTGTTCTTCTAAATTATTAAGTGTTATCTTTGTTGATAGGATAATTGATTGTAGTTATCTTGAAAGTGTCTTGAAAATACTTTCATTTTAGATTATTGAAAACATTTTGGTAATTCTCTGTTATAATACAAAACCTTTACTTTTTAACTTTATTTCATTCCTAATATGCTTTTAGCAATCGCAAGAGGTTGCGATTTCAAGAGTTAGATAACTTAAGACTCTTTGTGAAACAAGCCTCTCTGCAATGTTTGGTGAAAGGCCAGTCAATATGATTGGTGAGATTAACACTATTTTAGGTCAAGCATAGATGGCACTCCCTTCATTTCCTTGATAAAGGGATGTAGGGAGTTTATTTGAAGGGATAGCAACTACATTACATTAAGAGCTCTTAATTCTAATCCTGAGTCTGTGATTTCCCTTCAATGCTCTTGTAAATGCTCTTGTACCTTTGTAATCCACTTGCCATGAGATCTAAAATGAGCATGCAAAACCCACAAAGTCAAAATTGCCTTAACTAAGCTCAAGTATGTTCCTACAGAGGAACAAGTGGCAGATGTGTTAACTAAGCCTCTGGCTCGTGTAAAGTTTGAATACTTTCGAGACAAGCTTGGTGTAGTCCAAAAGGACCTCTCTCAAAAGAGGGAGTGACAGTAGATAAAAGATGGATGCAGTGGTGGGTAGCTCAGTCTAGAGGAGGGTAAGTCTAGCTAGGCTTGTTGGCTCGAAAGGGTTAGTAAGTCAGACGAGGCCTGGTAATCCTAGGGGGATTAGTATGTATGGATAGGCTTGGTTGGCCCGAAAGGGTTAGTAAGCCAAACAAGGCTTGTTTGGTCCCCAAGGAGATCCATCTGTATAACTAGGCTTGTTGGCCTGAAAGGGTTAGTAAGTTAGACAAAATTCCCGGATGAATCTACCAGAGAACTCACCGTGATGCTGCTCCAAGATAATTAGAGGGCAAGATGTATCTTCAGTATTGCTATCCTGTTGATTGTTGAGATGATTGCTTCAGTATTGTTATATTGATGATTGCTAAGATGTTTGCTTCAGTATTGTTATACTGATGATTGTTGAGATGTTTGCTTCAGTATTTTTATACTCATGATTGTTGAGATGATAGTTTCAATATTGTTAGAGTGATGATTGTTGAGTGGTGTTACACTGATGATTGTTGATGAGTTTGCTTCAGTATTTCTATACCGATAGTGATGTTGATGTTCCAGCATCTCTATGTTGGTCATGCAGATGATGATCTAGCATTATAGATGATTTTGATTTTAGCACTAACATGCTAATGAGATTGTTGTTGATATTTCAGTATCTATATATTGATGTTGCAGATGATGAGGTTGCAGATGATGTCTCAGTATTCACATACTGATGTTGGCAAAAGTTGATTAGCATCCACGTGCTAGTATGGCAAAAGATGATTCAGTATCCACATACCGATTCTATAAGAAGATGATCTAGAAGATGATTCAATATTCACATACTGACGTGACAGGCGATGATTCAGTATTCACATATTGATGTTACAGAAGATAATTTAGAAGATGATAGAAGATGCTCGAGTACATACAGAAGATGATTCAGTATTCATATACGGAGACTGCAGAAGATGATCCAGCTAAGATCGATGATGAAGATGTATGATGATGTTCCAAAAGTTTCTATGACATATAGAGACTCACCAGTCAGTAGTACAGTTGTGGTAGCAGTTGCTACTGTGGTTGAATACCTTCCTAGTTAAGAGGGAGTGTTAAAGTATTGCAACTTCGGAAGATATTCCAAATGTATTGAATATGTTCCTCCTTTGGGAGATGAGTTTGGTCTTGTAAGAGTTATTGAAAGAGTCAATGTAAACCTCCAAATGTAAGTCGGGTCAATAGTACCCAAGTGTCAATATAATAAATGTTATTTTTGGTGTCTTGCTAGAAAAATCAACCCAGTCAATTAGACAAGTCAGACATGTTAGGTTAGAGGTCAAGTCAACTGAAGAATATAAATAGGGAGGCGCTCCCCTTCATTTGTACTCACTCACTCAAGTTGTTTTGCAAGATAGAGAAAGATTAGTGCACCAGAAAGAAGAGAGAAGCAGTTGTCTGGGTTTTACACTACTCTAGTTGAGCTCTATATTGAGGAAGTTTTGCGGGGTTTTCTCCCTTGTGGTTTCCACGAGGAAAATCTTTGTGTTCTTGTGTTCTTGGGCTTGTTGTTCTTTTAGTGATCTTACTAGTGACAATTTGTTTTAAGATATCATCTAAGTAAATTAAGAAAACTTAACAAGGATAAGGGGATAAAAGTGGAGTCTGTGACATTTATTAATTAGGCAACCACTAGGGAGAGTGTGTATCACAAATGGATGATGTACTAGAGTAAAATACCCCTTTGAACTTAACAATCAAACTCAACCCCCCTAATCTTTGACTTTTGCTTTTTAGGCTCCTTCTTGGGCTTGTATTCAAATACTTGTCTTCTTTTATTTTTGGGACTTTTTCTTGTACTTTTCTTCTTTGGTAAGACCTTGGCCCTTTCCAAGGTTTCCAAAGTGTGGGTGCGGGAGTGGAAGCGAGAGCTTGGAAGAGCCATTTTCCAAAAACGTTAGGGCGTGAAGCGTCTCGAGAACGTTTATATATATATATATATATGCATTTATATTCAAAAAAAACATGTAGAATGAAAAATTAGTTGCAGAATATGTAAAACATTTATATTTATGCTACTTCTAAATGAATTTTCATAATTTCATGGTACATTACTACATAGTACATACTACATGGTAACATTAATGATTAATCATTCAAGCATTAACCATTTAGCTGCGAACAATTACAAAGTTACAAATATAAACCATCTAACAATTACAAACATACAAATTTTAAAACCATATAATAGGAAGTAGACCATTAGCTTATGGAATGAAAATTGTAATAGATTATCCACCAACTGTCAACATGACTAAATAGTTATGTTTACAAAATAGGCCATTTGCATACGTTCTAAAATGATCATTTCATTGAACTATGAAAACTGAAAGGTATGATACTAATTCTAATAACTATGAACTATGAAGTATGAAGTTTGAACTATGATCATTGAAGTATGAAGTTTTTCCTTCCTCTTTGTACCACCACGATTTCCCCATGAGCCTCCATGTGGTGGTATTGAGCTTAAAGTAGGATGTAGCTGTGTAGAATCTGTAAATGGAAATGGGACTGAACATGAAGGCACTACCGATGTAGCTGCTGCTGGAGTCCTAGTCTGAAGGGGAAGCATGGCAATGGATGGGGGCATCATGAATGGAGGTGGCATCTCAACATTATCATCATCATCAAAAAGAGCATTCTCCAATTGCTCCAAAACCAATGCTCCATCCTCCAAGTTGTCCTCCTCTAGATTGTAGTCCCAAGTTTTAAATGATTTAACCATCTTTGATTCCTCACAACAATGGGACAACGATCGCAAGTTGTAATGCACATAAACCAAGATCTCTGTTCAGCCTGCATTCAAAGTGTTTCTTCTAACATTATGAATGAAACTGTGGGTGTTCCAACACCTCTCTGTAGAAGAAGTGTTCACCACCTGTGAAAGCACCTGCATTGCCAAACGTTGTGGCTCTGAGGCAACACCACCATGCATGTCCCACCACTCAACAAAACATAGCTCCCTCGATTTCTAATTGCATGGTTGGACCCAAAGGCATCAATGCTACTAATGTACTAGCTCAACTGTCTCTGTATGGTATCACACTCCTCATCAATATACATTTTTTCTAATGCTTGCATATAACTAGTTTGAACCTTTGGATCTTGGTGTGGTTTTATCTTCACCCCACCACCAGTATTTCATGTTGAAACCCATGATATATGATAGTATTTTGGGGTAAGCACATATGCTAAGGCATGTAGTGGAATATTTAGATTTTCCCACTATTTTTCCAACACTACATAGATATGTTCATACAAGTTCACATCTCTAGGTTGAACAATGTCTTTAATTTGCCCCAGCATGGTATACATTTGCTCATAGACCTCCTCGATGACCGACCAATCTGAATCTGCAAACCGAAGCATGTTATAAATTGGCTTGGTGATCTACAAAAATTACTTGAGCTGTGACCAAAAATAACTATGAAAAACAATGTCCTTTGCTACATTCATGCCCTCTCTATCAGTGCTCAAGTCATCCCACTCATCACCATAGCACCCAATGCCTGTCTTACCCTCAATAGGTGCCTAAAGGTAAGAAAATAACTACCAAATCTAGTCTTTGCAATCTTAAGTAGTTGCAACTTAAAGTAAGTGCCATAAAATGCATTGACCCTTGCATGAGCTGTCACAAATTTGATGAGTTTCTTTCCTCGCCTGTACAAGGAATTAATCCATGCACATTCTTTATGCTTGACAATATCATGCATCAAAAGGTTCAAAGTGTGCACCAAACAACCGGACCAAAAGATGTGAGGATACTTCCATTCAATGATTTTTCTTGTTGCCTTACAATTTGTTGCATTATCAGTGATTACTTGAATCACATTTTCTGGACCAACCTCATCAATGGTTTTTAGTAGGAGCTCTGCTATGTTTTGAGCAAATGAAGAGATCGATGAGGATTCATGCACTCCAAGAAACACAGCAGCACTAGTTGAAACACCAAAGACATTTATCAAATGTTGGTTTCTAACATTAGTCCAACCATCAGATATAATGGATACCCCAGCATCTACCCACCCATCTGTAAATCGTGAAAGAGCTCTTTTGATTTTTTATCATTCCTTATCTAGTAACATAGTTCTAGCTTTTTCATAACTAGGGCCTTTGTACTCAGAGGGTGCTTTGTTGATGGCTTTAACCATATCTAGCCAAATAGGGAATTGGAGAACACTGAATGACACACCACATGCATAGAGAAACCATGCCACTTTTGCATTTGTATCATCCCTACCACCAATATCAAGGAAATCTGATAGTGTGCCCCTACCCCCACCAGAGGTTGCAGTTGCACCAGTACATGTGTTGCTACCAAATCTAGATGATATGGATTCGGATTGAACCTTTGTTTTTGAGATGGACTCTTTGTGTAGCTTCCTCTATCTTGATGTATCTTCTTCTCTCTTCTTTTGATACATTAGGGAAAATTGCAATCCCCATGGTGCCTTTATTATCATCACTATCCATTGCCCCACAAAGATGCATCCTCACATGGGTATATGAACCAGTGTAAGGTTTTCCTCCATGACAATCATGCATGCATTAAAATTTAGTGGTTCCACCACCTTTCCCCCCCTCAAGTTTTGTCACAATTGCCATAAGGGTGTTGAAGTTTTGCTAGCTTCATTGCCACCTTCAAAATCCTCCTCCCCATCAAAACTTTCCGCATCTTCATATGTTGGGTCCTCATCTTCCCTCGCATTCCTATTCTTAGACCCCACCAACACCATGAAAGGCACAAATGGAAGTAGAAACCAAAAGAACAACATTTTTCTCAAGTCTTAATGAACAACCTACAATAGAATGAAGAAGAAAGAACGGGAATGGGATGGGAGAAGAGGAAAGATCCACCAACAAACAACACATATATATATACAATAAAGGACATTGTGATTGGGCTTACCTCTTTAGCTCTTCAAGTATTGTTGTCTCCTCCAAGCTCCGACAAATCACCTTCAAGCTCCCACAAATCTCCTCCAAGCTCAATCCTCTCCACTCCAAGCTCAAGCACACAAACATAAATGGAATGAGAAAAATAAAAACAAAAATAGAAAACAAAAATAAAAAAGCAAAAAATTAACTCATTTCCACGAGAGCGTCCAAATCTACACGAGAGCACGCAGGGAGCAACGGAGGAGAGTGACTGGACCGTGATCAGAGCGCGCTCCAAAATTTTTGAACCGTGGTCCGGAACATGGCAGTCCCGAAATGGTAGGGAGTATACCAAAACCCATTGGAGCGCGCTCCAAGGGACGATCTGGCTCACTTTGGTCTAGAACGTGGTTCGGGAGTGGGTTATCAGGAGCCTTCTAAGAAGCTCCCGATAACCCTGACCTTTTTCGTCCTTTTTTAAAGGCTCATGCAAGTTCAGACTTGCTTCTTTTTCTTTCTCGCTTGATTTTTCATTTTTCACTTGATCCTCATTTTTTTCCTTCATGCTAGTACAAGGAGTCTTGCACTAGGAGTTGCTTCATGTGCCCTTTTTGAGGCACTGAAGAGGGAAACAAACCTTTCATGCTTCAGGACTAGGAAGCACATCTCTAGCAACTGGCCGACCTTAGCACACAGCCAATCAACAGAGCTTTACAAGAAGAAAAGCATATGGCATCAAAAAACAAGTTCTCCTAGATGCAAAGTCAATCAACAGAATTTTACAAGAAAAAAAGCATAAGGCTTCGGCGAACTTTGTTACACACATCAAAGTCAAGACACCAGAGAGAAAATGGAGGCCATCATAATAAACAGGTCACAGAGGGGAAATCTCGAGTCACTCTGTCAGATCCAGATCAATGGGTTTTGAACAAGCAAGGTTGACATGAGATGGAAAAAGGTAAGGTCAATAATGGAACAAAGAGAAAGGGTGTGATCCATGCAATATTCAAGAGATCATACTAAATTATGGTATGTGCATAAAACCAAAACCACTTATATATACTATACTATGCAACATTCCTACTCACCACGCTCATCAAGAATCGCAAATGTAAAGTAGCATTTACAGACACCCAATACATCAATCAATCAAAATCATATGATCCATATAATCAGGATGACAAGGAACCATCCAAAGGCAACCACATGGCGATTGATACATAAATATCCCAGTAGTCAACAGACATCATTACTCTGACAATCTACCCTGCTCATACAAAATGGCCTCAGCCCTACTCTGCTCTGCAAAAATAAGGGTATAGCACCCCATACATATAGTGGTATAACAGTAACAATTACCAAATTTTATCCAAAGCCTTTGGCATGTTAGTAGGAAATAAATGAAACATGGAGCTAAAAAAATAAAAAAATTTCAAGGCTAAGAAATATTTCTAAAAAAAGTCAGACAATGAAATTGAATCATAATTTGCAAAATATTTTTTAAAAATATATAATTATTAATAAACTCTATATGGAAAGTCTATGACAAGCACCGTGCAAAGATCTGCGAAAAACAAACCCTGTCCTTGTTGAATAAATCTGAAAAACAAAAAATCAGAAGCAAACTTGAGATATGACAAAAACACAGATGGAAATTGTTACCCAATTCACAAAATATTCTTTTACACCAATTAAACAGCAAGTGTTAACCATTGAACCATGCCAGAACACTCTTTTTTTCTCCCAAATGTGCAGACAAGTGAAAAATGAGCAAACTCAGATCCAACATTGCCCTTGATTGCTTTTTTGGCACCACCAAAGGTTTTTGAGAAAATCGTGAGCTTTTAACAAAAAATTGCCATTCTTTCAAACGTCAAAATTACTTCTCCATTTTTTCTCACTCAGTTCTCTAGATAGGGAAAATCATAAAAACATGAAAACCAACTGATTCTTCCACTAAAAAATAACAAAATAGAAACCAAATAAACTAAACAAGTCCATCAAAAAGCATCAGTCAAACATGACACATCGAACTAAAACAACATAATGGGGCAATTCTTGCTTGTCAATCCACCCAGATCAGTAACCAATACCACAGAAATAATGATGTCCAAGAAACACAGATGTAATTGTATTATCAAAGCTACATATAGAAAACTAGCTTCTTTTTCTTACATAAAGTAATTCTATATATAAATTCTTAACTATAGTTTTGTCATTTTGATTAATAATATGCATTTGCACTTAAAAAAAAACATATTCCTTCTTTTCTCGATGCAAACTTTTATATATACAGAACTGCACATAGCTTTATGCCTTCCTTCTATTCCTTTAAACCATTGTATGTATGAATATACCATAATCTGTTTACATACTACAAAGAGAAAGCACCTTTGCAAAGGCAACAAATAGTACTGATGAAGGAATGGACAAGTCCATCAAAAAGCATCAGCCAGTCCTGACACATCAAACTAAAACAACATAACAACGCACAATCCAAGCCCTTACAAATGACCTGGTCAAACAATGAAAGTGACTTCAGTGAATGGACACATCCAAGTATCAGGTTGGGGTAACTCTTGCTCATCAATCCACCCAGAGTCAGTAACCAATACCACAAAGATGATGATTTCCAAGAAGCACAAACCTAATTGTATTATCAAAGCTACATATAGAGAACTAGCTTCGCTCTTACATAGAGAATAACTCTATATATAGTTTATTAACTACATTTTGTCATTTTGATTAATAATATGCAATTGCCAATCACACTAAACAAAACAAAGAACACCTTCCTTCTTTTCTCAATATATATACAGAACTGCACATAGGTACCTATTCCTTTAACTTTTTTAAGCATTGGATTTTTGCATATATCATAAATGATTTACGTACTACAAAAAGAAAGCACCTTTGTAAAGGCAAAGAATAATTTACCTTCATCATTTCCAAACTGCAATTATACATAACTCGTTTAAATTTGTAAGGAGCCCATAACAGTTTAATTTACACTTCAAAAGAAAAGTAAAGAAAAAGAGCCCTCAAAAGTACATAGTTAAGGAAATTGTGCATCGCTTTAGAACTTAATCTAGACTGACATAAAATTACTTCACATCTAGTATTAAATCACAATGAATGAATGAATCAATATAGGCAAAAAAGGAAGTCTTATCTCGGCTTACCTGCTCTGCCCAAGAAATCCCAGGTCTCCAAAGCTATCAGAAACACTGAGTCTTCGAAATTGTGGGCGCTCAGGCATCTTCCCTGCATAAAACTTTTCTAGAAAGCTGTCAAGCTTTAGATATAAGAAAACTATGATACCAATCCGCATGGCCCATACCACTGAAACTGCAATTGTTGGAAATATTTGGGAAGGTACATTCATGTGTACAATCTCTACATTGATTAGCTGTTGATGCAATTTTTTCCAAATGTCAGTCCAACAATCAATAGGCATCTGCTGAACAACATGACGTCGAAATACAATTTCCCTTCCTGAATCTTTCAGCGACTCCTCTGCTCGACCAGTCGGAGCTCTACCATCTTTATAATAGGGCAGAACAACTGCATAAAGAAAAAAAATGCCAATTAATTCAACACCAAACTTCACAAACCCAGTTTTCAAACCCCTTCTTCCAAAGCTAAAACTAGATGCAAATCCTTAGATTTTGGAGCAGAAAAAAATATCAAGACAACCTAACTAAGAAAGCTGAATAGAGAAAAGTCCAAGAAGAAAATAGGGGGAAAAATAGAGTGAAAATTTATAGAAGTTTGGTATAAGCATTAACAAACTGTATCATGTAATCTTAGTTTACACTTCTCAAAAGCTTCTGTGCTCATAACATTCCAAAGGATTTAATTTCCTTACCTTACTGCTGCATACAACATCACCGTATTTTGTTGACCAGTCCAGAGGAAATTGAATTTCATGCCATCTTGCATGCCTTTAAGCTTTTCAGATGTTGGGAAAATGCTTACCACAGTTCAGAAATTTTATACTTTTTTCAATGTGAATAAAACTCTCATTTTCTTACGGTGATTGCATTTCAAAAGTGACACTTTATATTTGAAAATCCTGGGAAGTGTGTGTTTACCTTCTCTCCATATGGCAACCCTTTTGACGCAACCTTTGCCCACACAGCCCAAAATATATTGAAACCACACTTCATGGGAGTGTTGAGTTGGCAATAAGAAAAAGTGAGTGCCAATGTAAAGAAATCCTCCTTTACTCATCATATAAAGGCTAAAGCCACTTTTGCTGCCTTATCTGCTTCTCACTGCTCTAGCTTTTGTTCTAGTATTAAGGAGGGAAATGGGGGAGGGGACGTTGTCAAGAAACAGACCACCTGAACATTCAATTGTCTTATCAGAATAGAATGGTACATGTATTTCTTCACTTGACTCTTGATTCTGTAAGTAAAGTGGTCTCTTGATAACTCAAGGACTTCCTCTAAGGGCAATGGCAAACACAGTTAACTCTTGATGACCTCCTTATGGCAAATATCTTATCATTCAGCTTCTCCTAGTAAGCCAGTGATGCTGATGTGGAGGCTTAAACAGGTATATCAAGGCATGTCTCTACAAGACATAATATAAGCAACTCTTGATGACCTCCTTATGGCAAATATCTTATCATTCAACTTCTCCTAGTAAGCCAGTGATGCTGATGTGGAGGCTTAAACAGGTATATCAAGGCATGTTTCTACAAGACATAATATAACCTCAAAAAGAGATTAGCGATTATACAGTATCATATGAACCCAAACGCAAACGGACATTTAGACTATTTTCCTTTTATCTGCATGTTAAGGTGCCCCTCCTATTCTTCCAGATGTCCTTGTATACTGACATATTTTTCCTCCTGAGACAAACTTCTCCCTTTATATCAGCCTTTCTGTCTGTTGTTGCACAATTTAGCAGTCTCATGATGCAAGGACTATTGACTACTAGACATCAAAAACCTCAATGATTCACCCCTAAGTGTCACACGGATAGCTCTCTCTTTTGTGAGGCCTCCTAAATCTCCTAAGGAAATCTAGACAAACCACGGGAGGTGACCCCAACTAGATTTTCCAGGGTACTAACTAGAGATTCCAGATGCAAGCCTAAAGAGGACTGTACACTATGCGCTAGCTTTCTCAAGTATTAATCAAGTTGATTTTTATGAGAGATTAAATGTACCTAGAGCAATTAAATAGAGTTGAATTTGGTACACTCAATTTTGTGACCAAGGATACTTAGGCAAATGTAGAGAAACAAATCTAAGATCCTTAGTTGGGCTAGGGCAAGAATGGACAAGTTTCCTAGCTTGAGATCTATGATTGATGGTGGCAAAAAGGATACTAACCATAGTTGCCAAGAAACTTGGTAATGGGGACAGGCATGGGGACGGATGTTGGGACAGGAACGACACTTTTTAAAACAGAGGACTTGGGTACGTCGGGGGTACTATAGATATATATTTAAATTTTTATAATTATAAATTTATAAATTATAATACATATGAAATTTGAATCATTTTCAATGTACATATATATTCATGTGGGTCCATATGAATCCAAACCATTATACACAAATATGTGAAGTTTCTTATCTATCTAGCAAGGAGTGCATATAACTAAAAAACATCAAGTTCAATCCATATCTGACCCAAAATCAATGAAGTAAACATTGGCATCGGCAAAAAATCGGCGAGAGTTCCGAAAACAATTTTTCGGCAACATCGGCAAAAAAATCGGCAAACATTAAAAAATACAAAATATATTCATTTTTTTCAAAATTTTAAACATATAGAACAACAACAACATCAGATAAACACATTGGTACATAAATATGGAGAAAGCACTGATATATATCATGTAGTCATGCAAAATATTAAATGATACATGAAAGTCTATAGTGATACTAAATTCTCAAACCTCATAGTTGTCCAATCAAGGACTCAAAAGTGGATAACCAATACAAAATGACATCACATATATAAATATATCTGAGGAAAAATAGCAGCTAGCTATATAATATCAATGGCCTCCCCCCCTTTTAGGGGAAAAGGTCATGGGTCGTTTGTCAAGCCTGCCCCTGACACTAGTAGAAGAAGGTTTTGGCCCTACACCCTGATCCAATATCTGACGATGAGTGATGTATGGAGGGTTAGATGCATCAATGGGTGTATAAGGCGATGGCGATGCTAGCACATCACCCTCCTATTGATTTTCCTAAGCAGCATCGAGAGCCATTCTCTTAGGAGAATGGAGACACCTAGTCTAGGACCACGGTGTGGACTCAACCTAAAGTTGAGTGATCATTCTATTGAATGATGATATCTGGTCCAGGACCACGATATGGACCCAGTCCAGCACTGGGGGACTCAACCTTGAGTTGAGTGACCATTCTTCAGAATGGTGACATCTGATCCGAGATCAGGATGTGGACCCAGTCCAGCACTGGGGAGACTCAACCTTGTGTTGAGTGACCATTCTGTTGAATGGTAGACATCTGGTTCGGGACCACGATGTGGACCAGTCTAGTACTGGTAGACTCAGCTTAATTCTGAGTAGCCATTCTTTTAAATGGAGGTACCTGGTCAGTTACCAAGACTCAGCCCGGGGCTGAGGGCCATTCTCTTGGAGAATGGAGGTGCTTGGTCTGTTACCAAGTATTTGACCTAGAGTCAAATTATGCAACCTATGGCTGACGCACCTGGTCCATTACCAAAAAGGCACTATAAACCCTAGACCGGGTCTAGGCATGTGTGACACTATGACCCTTGATCAGTGGGCTTTGCGATCTTCTCCAAGGCTTAGCTACCCTTGGGTAAGACACCCTAGTACCCTATCTTGGTGTCACACAGAGTGTGAGATAAAAGCATTAGTAATTCTCTTTGTTTATGATGATGTACTTTGAGTGGTGATAAAAGGACCATAGGTAAAAGGACCACAGGAAAAAGTCAAAAATACATAAGGACTTTTGGACCAGAGGTAAAAAGACCATAGGCAAAAGGAAAAAATACATAAGGACTTTTGGACCACAGGTAAAAGGACCACAGGCAAAAGTCAAAAATACATAAGGGCTTTTGGACCACAGGAAGGCTAAAGGTAAAAGTCAAAAATACATAAGGACTCTTGGACCACCAAGGAGTCAAAGTAAAAATACATAAAAGGTCTTTAGTACCTTAAAGGTAAAAGTGAAAATTAGAAAATAATTAAATATTATTATTTTGAGATTTCTAATTTTGGCCCACTTACAGGTGACTCAAAGGATATAAAAGAAGATCATTCCATTTCATTATTACACACACTTGCTCTCACAGGTACAGCTGCTCCAACTGAAGTTTTTACAGGTTATTGAAGAGAAGGAAAATTATTGTGATGCCATAGCATGGATGAGTCTAGCTAGGTCATTCACATTTATGTTTGGTAAACCCTAAGCTAGGGTTTTACAGCTGATACAAGTTGTTCAGTTTCTGTGAGTTAGGGTTTCTACCCTAACCCTTCTTCTCCATTTCCAGGCAGCCATCTTCATCTCCAGGCAGCGTTCTTCTCACGAGCAGCATCGCAACTCTCACTGGGCAAATCCGAGTTTTACAAGCAGCCCCATCTCTTCTCGGGTTGCCCCCTTATTCTTCATGGGATGCCATAGTTAAGGGCTCAGCCCCTTCCTTCACACGCGGGCAGCCTCAACATGCCTACCCATGAGGGTTAGACCTGCGGCTAACCCTCGAGTGGCCCTAACAGGCCCACCCGTGAGGGTTAAGCTTGCGGCCAACCCTTGGGCAGCCTAGCAGGAAGACCCCTGAGGGTTGTGCCTGCGGCTAGCCTGTAGGGAAACCTGCTAGCAGGCCCGTAAGGGCTGTAGACCCGCAGCCACAAGGTTGTCCCGTAGCAGATCCGGGCAGAGCTCAGCCCGCAGGCAACACAGCTGGGCAGAACAAGCAGCAAGCAGGGAAGGTCGGGCAGAACAGGCAGGTACGAACAGGGCAACGGGGCAGTTGCAGATCAGGGCAGTCGTACAACTAGTTCAGGCAGCCTGCTTTTTTTTAGCAGGAGAGAGAAAGTTAGGGCAAAAAAGCCCTAACTTGGTAAAAAGCCATTTTTGGCATTTTGTGGAAAAATTGATCTTCTGTCATTGTGGTATACCCCAGTTAGGGTTTATGGTTTTTTGGAAAATCTCAGTCATCTCATTTACGAGATGAATTACTAATGCTTTTGGGGTTTTTGTCCTTTAAAGGTTTCCCCAATGAAAAATCTTGTGTTCAATGTGTTGATGTTATTTACTGCACTTGTCATTTGTTTATGTTAGTCTGCAAATTTTTTAAAAGTATTCATGTGAATGCTAAAATTCAACACCTCCATGGTATCTTTGTACTGCTCCTCCTCCACTTGGTTGGTTGGTTGGTTGGAATCTTGAACCCTTGCTCCACAAAAATCCTTGATGGTGATGTAAAATGGTGTGTGGATGCCTCCACAATGGTTGTTGGTCTCCTCTTACCCTTCTCCCTCCTTCTCCAACAAGAAAATGAAAGTAAAATGAAAAAAAATGCCCCTTTACCTCTTTATGCCGCGGATCCCACAGACTGGGCATGTTTTTCCATTGTGGCAGAAAAAATCGAGAAAAGTGCGTTTTTTGGCTCAAACAAAATCACTTATTAAGGATGGAAAGCTTTTTCTACCTTATTTTAACACTTGAATTAGGAATTTTCATCAAAGCTGTAAGGTGTTGACTAATGTCCTTGGAGGACCAACTTCGAGATTCAAGGTAGAGGCAAGGGCTAGAGACTAGATGACATGGCACAGGGTGTTATTGATGAATAAGATCCCAATATAGCCAAGGATTTTGATATGTAATTATTTGTTGTAGCATGAAGTGTTTTGGACTCTATAGGCCATTTAACCTCTTTGTTTGTGTATTTTGGGCAGTGTAGTAAACATCGGTGAAAAATCGAGATTCACCTTGACAGCCGACTCTGCCTTTCTTCACGCCTCAGAGGACAATGTAGACAAGATCATAAAAGACTTGGAACAGTCCAGGAAATCCTCTGCTCAGTTGAAGGATACACTGAGGAAAGAGAGAGAAGAAAGCAACAGACTCAAGAGGAAATATGAGGATATGCAAAGAGAAATGAAATCCTCTAAAAATGAGTTACAGGCCCTCCAGGTGGAAATGCAGGTCATGGAAACCACACAGGAGTCTCTAGAAAAGGCACAGAAGGAGTGTCAAGGGCTCAAGAGTGAAAAGGAAAAGCTACTGACAAAAGTGGAGGAACTAGAAGACCAGCTAAAGATACTCCTACAAGCCAATGATCTGCACACCCAAGAACTGAGAAAGGGGCATCAAGAGCAGGTCATTTCTTTAACAACGGCCTTGGAAGAGGCAAGAGAACAGCAGGTCGACCTCCAGTCATTCAAAGAACATGTCTTGGCCCAAAAAACCAAGATGCTGCAGCTACAAACTACTGTTGAAAATGAGAGATGTAGAGTGCTGCAGATCAACGGCCGGCTAGAAGAAATCTTGGAAACTGCTTCTTATTTTGTTGACAGATCTCAGGACGTCCTTGAAGTTCTGACTGCAAGGATGGCAAGGGTGGAGAACAATGAAGAAGTTCCAGCAGAACTGCCATCCAAAGATAAACAAGCCCTCAAGCGGGACTACGACCTGATAGAATTCGCTATCAACACTGCAGAAGATTTCAAGAAAACAGTCAAGAAGACAAAGGGAGCCTGCACGGAATTTTTCAGAAGAACCCTTGTTACTTACAACCGATGTCAGGTAGAAGCCGAGCAGAGGCTATATGAGTTCCCAGACCACGATTCGTTTGTAGAAATGTTGCAGAAAAGACAGCAGGATGAAGAAGCAAGAATACAACGCATTAAAACCATTGATGACCAGATTCTAAGAAGCGAAGTAGGCCATGCAGCCGTTAGTGTGCAGCTCTTAGAAGACCAGCTACGATTGAACGCAGTCAGAGTGGAGGCCATAAAAAACCAGGCTGAAAAGTTTGAGATAAACATCCAGTTTTTAGAACCTAGCTCATTTGAGGGTCTTGCTTCTGAAGCTGCAGCATGGAGAAAGTTTCTAGAGGCCCAAGTGGGTCCCTCCACGTGAAGGATTGGTCACCTTTTGCATTTGTAACAATTTTGTAAAAAGAAAAACTTTTGAGAAAAGGTTAAGCGTTGGGAAAATGAAGCATTGGGAAGCCCAAAGGTCACGTTGGGCAACCCAACCATCTCACCTTTTTGTATAAATGTGATGGACTAAGAGAGAAAAAAAGGACTTTTTCCCAGTAGGACTGGTGAATACTTATTGTAAGAAGAACTATTTCCTTTTGCAATAAAAAATTACAGTTTGCCTGATTGGAGAAAGCTTGGTAGATTATTCAAATGTTGTACCATGGATCTGCTGAAGATGAACTATTTTGTTTTCAGATTTGCATCCATTAACTGTGAGACCGTTCTAACCTATGGAACTTATGTTCATACTTGAATGCTTTCCAGTTTATTTTGTGAAGATTTCTACCATGAGTAATGGATGTTGTTAACAAACAATTAGCTATCTGGTTGTGAAATATCCTTAAATGGTTCATGAAATATGGGAAGAAATATTAGCTAACTATAGTCTCTCTTTATGTTGTATGCGCGCTACACATTACTCATAATAAATTTTGGTTTGCTCCCGGGGATAGATAGATAGGTAGTTAGATGGATAGTTAGTCATTTCATACTTGCATACGTGATTTAGATGCCTGTGAGCCTAAGACGAGAGGTAAGAACCTGCGCATCACATTGTGTAGTTCCTCGCATCCTCATCACCCTGCATTGTTAGCTAGGCGTTTGCATTGCATACATTAAGTCAAAAAATACAAAAACTCAATGGACCGGGCTGCAACCGGTAAAACCTTAGTTTTGTTACTTTGACCTACGGTAGCCGGACCGCAAAACCGGACGGATTCCCTACACCAAACAATCAACGGGCTAGTTGGGAACGTTGATTGGGGAGAATCCCTTGCTATTGTCACCTGCGAATTTCCAGGCCTCAACACATTCATAATAAGTGAACACCTTCAAATCTTAATTACTCCTAAGTAATATCGATCCGCATCCGCAACCTTTAAAAAACACTTTAACCACATTGAGCCTTAGAAAACTCTTTGTTAGGGACTACCCCCCTTGGCTCCGTTAGGAGTTAGCCTAAACGTAGGAGCTAGGAGTAGGTGACAGTACCTAGCTATGTGCTTGCCCCCAAGGTCACACCTCTCCCACTTTCCTAAGTGAGGAGACAGCTTTCGGAAGATTTCTGCTGCTGGTGTGCAATCGACGGACAACAATGGTCATTTGTTGGACATAAATACCTTATCTTATCTCCTTTCATGGACCTCTATTCAACATGTGGACTAATGGTAATGGAGGTTGAGTTGGTCGATATGTGGACATCGTTTATGTGGGCATTCATTGCACGTGTTGAGGTCATTCCTTACTTTGATGAGACATTTTTTACACATGAATCTATTTGTTGGTTAAGAGTTTGACCCCTTGATCCACGGATCTATCCTTTGCACATGTTTTTGTGAGGTGGTACATTGGATCTTGAGCCTTTGAAGGTGACATCCTAGCTTTGGGAGTAGTTAGAGTGCCCAATTTGACCCCTTGATCCACGGATCTATCCTTTGCACGTGTTTTGGTGAGGTGGTACATTGGATCTTGAGCCTTTGTAGGTGACATCCTAGCTTTGGGAGCATTTAGAGTGCCCAAAATTGTGCCATCACAATACCATTAGTTGCAAAATGGCCACGGGATTTCCAAACAGTGGTTCTAATAGAAAATCCGATAAATATTGACGAAGTTAGCAATTCCAGAACCAATGTTTAAAGAGTTGCATAGCATTTTAGCCACACATACCTTTTGGAGCCATTTCTTGGAGAGCGTTTACCTTATTTGAGGAATCCCTCCACCTTTTGAGGTTTTTTTCTTGGAGCGCTACCTTTGGAGAACCTTTGGAGGCTAGGTTTGAGTTATTGTCATCATTCACCCTAATTTGATGTATGCACCCCTTTCTTGGGTTTTTCTTCTCTTGGATATTGTCCTTGTGGCTTTGACCACCATATTTCATGGATGTTGTTAGAGTTTGTTACTGTTTGTTGGAGTGTTTTGATTTATTTACTCAATCCTAGGATAGATCTAGGGTTTTCTTATTATTTTATTGTAGAAGGAAAAGGAGCTTAAAGCTATATAAGATTTTTCTCTCTCCTTCATTTCTCGTGGTTGGATTTTGAGGGTTCTCTCTTTTGGAGCTTAATTGGACATTCAAAGTGTTTCATCATTGTCCCTTCTTCATTCAAGGGTTTCTTCTTCATTCAAAGTGTAGCATCATTGTTCCTATTTCTAAGTGTTGTTAGTGAATCGTAGAATAACTAGAACTTGTTTAATAGGGCCAATTAAGGATAAACTTTGTCCCATTGGAAGGGTCTTGAGAGAAAATCCTCTTCCATTCCTTTGATGATTTATCCATGATTATATTGCATTGCTTCTAGTGTCTTTCTAGAGTTGTTGCTTCCTAATACTTCATTGCATAAGTCACAACCTAGTTAGCATTGGTTTAATGTGCCACCGTTCTTGGGACATCCTAGCAAATTCCTACATTCATTTTTCAACAAGTTAGGGTTTATTTGTGGCATGTGCATACAGTCCTAATTTCCCTAACTCTTCATGAACTCACCCCTTTCTTGGACTAGCCTCCTTTGACTCCATTTTCCCTAGGGATTGGCACTAGTCTCCATGGTCCTCCCATCGCCCCCCTTTTATTTCTTATACTATAACAACAAAACCTATTTTGCTAAGCTATATTTTCAAAGTTCAAATCACCTTGACCCTTCATTTGCCATAAGCCTAGCAATCATATCCTAAAGAGGTTTCCCTTCTGTAGGAAGAGACAATCTAAAATGTAAAGAGGAGGCTATTGAGATGACAATTGGTAACACCTCTAAGTTGCAGTTGGGTTAGCATTGTTCTTTTGGGCTTTAATCACACATGGTAATTTGAGTTGTAAGACAATACACCAATCCAATTATAATTAGGCTCCTTCATCTTAATAATATCATGCATCAAAAGGTTCAATATGTAAGCCAAACACCCTAACTTTAAATATGTTAGGGTAAATATCCTTAAGGATTGCCTATATTGCCTTACAATTAGCAACATTATCAATGATGACTTGAATGGCATTGTATAGCTCAATCTCTTTAATGGTTTTAATTAAAGGTTATGCAATATTAATATTAGTTATGCAAAGATCTTAGTAGCCATGGACTGAAAGGAAGACCACGCCATTAGCAAACACACCAAGAATATTTATCAGTGGCATTCCTTTAACATTTGTCCAACCATTAGATACAATGGATACCCCATGTTTGGTGCAATCATTTGCAAATTGTCCCAAAGCATTATGGATTTTGGCTATTTCCCTATCAAGTCCCATGGTTCTAGCTTTGTCATTCCCGATGCTCTTGTATCTTTTAGGGGCACCATTGATGACTTGTACCATTCATGCCAATAGGGTGAGCGAAGAACATTGAATGGTAGACCACATGCATAGAGAAACCTAAAAAAAATTGTATCCACGTCAAGGTTGTTAGGAGCAGAGAGCAGGAGCAAGAAGCAGGAAGCGAGAGCAAGAGTTAAAAGCAAAATTTTCAAAAGCTTCCTTTTGGGAAGCATTTTCATATCATACATATTGTAATATATTTTGATAAAGAAATATGCATAATGCCAAATTAGCTATAGAAAACATGAAAACATAGTTCTAACCATTTCATACACATATAACATCAATCATCTAGAAGCTATAACTTATAACATTGTCATCAATGATAAATCATCAACCGCATCAACCTTCAAGTTTCAACATATAATATTTACATCAACCATCAAATGAAACAAAGCATCATATTCATTACCAAAGAGTTGTAAGATGCAATCAACAATTTAAACTTCAAAGGTAGGTTCAAACTTAAAAGTTCAAATTTAGAACTTAAACTCATTTAAGTTTACAAAATACGTCATAATAAATATTAAATACAAAGTACTATCTACTAAGCTTTCCTCTTGCCACAAGAATCTTCCATTCTCTTTTCTTGTGATCTAGAAACATGAGTAGGAGCCATAGTCAAAGGGTTCTCCAAGCTTCTAGGTTGAAATTTGAAATTCAGCAAACTCCCAAAAAAATTGCAAATTTGCTGAGGTTCGATAAAAGGTTCATTGAGGGTTGATGGTGTCAGCCCCACTTACACGTGTTGTCATGAGTTCTAATAAGTGACTATGGACTCGATACTTGTGGTGACAAGCAATCATAATTTGCCATGGGTGACAAGTCAAGGAAAAGCGATGGGCAACGGACGACCGTATTCTTCCACAAGCACGTTTGTGCACGCACAAAAAATTGCTCAAGCACACAAAAATTGCAATATAAATCCCTCCCCTAACCCTAATTAAACATCGTTCATAGAAAAGCACATTCTAAGGGAGACGCTAGTTCCAAAGAGAATATATTGGAGATACAAAGGTCATGCACAGGAGACGTGGAGCATATCTACAATGATAGATCGAAGACGAGTGATGGCCAATGGGCGCTAGGTCACAGATGGGTGATGAGCAACAAGCAACATGTTAGGGATGTGCAACAGGTTGCAACTTGTTGGCAACTATTGCAAATTGCCACTAGCCACAATCATGGGCATTCACTCACAGTGGACTCATTTATTAAAATTTTATTGCAATTTATTATTTTATTTACTTTATATTATGTATTAAAACTTAACCATATAAATTAGTTATAAGCAACATAGTTAATAAGTTAATGAT
>LPNX010816631.1:200691-227116 GCA_001517045.1 Pseudotsuga menziesii | reverse complement strand
TATATATATATTCAAACCTAATGACAAACCCCATGGAAAAATTCAAATTCGAATATAATTTCAATCTTGTTGAACCTGAACTCAAACCCGAACCATGTTACTCATGTAGGAGCAGTTGGAGGTGTATGTGGAACATGAGAAATAGTTGCATGGTTTCCATGGATTGTTGGACATTGTGAAGATAAAGGCAAAGCTCCTACATCTGGAAACCTACTGGTGGTTGGGTGTGGCATCTATGTTGTATGAAATTGATCACCATCTTGATCACCCAATAGTTCAGCCTTCAAGTGTTCTAATGCTATGGCTCCATCCCCCAAATTAGCCTCCTTTGGATTGTTGTCCCAATATGTTCTATCATCCTTGGCCAAATCACAATAATGGGACAACAAGCTCAAGCTGTAGTGCACAAAAACCAAGCTTTCTACCTGATTTGTATTCAAGTTGTTTCTCTTCACGTTGTGGATGAAGTTGTAGGTGCTCCAACACCTCACTACTTGTTACAGCTTGCTTTTACATCTAAGTGGCAAAGTCCTAATCCACCAATGCTACAAGTGTCGCTTTGGAAGATAAATGCCATTGTCACTCCAACATAAATAATCCCATATTTTTTGGAATTCTTTTTGTTTTTGGGGGATTTTTTTCTTAAATTAAATTCCAATTACTAAAGAAAAAAAAAGGAAATTTTTAAGTGTTTTGCTTGGTTGTGAAGATTTAGAAAGGTGACTAGTGCCTTCTATATCCTTGGGCAAACGGAATCTTAAATTCCTTCTTCTTGTTTGTATGTGTTTGAAAAGAACCCTTGCAAAACAACATGCTTGATTCCTATACAAACAATTGATTCTAGCTCATTAGCAATATCAAAGAATGATGGCCTTGTGTTGAAAAGTTACCTAGGAAGTGTTTGTCCACCTAGACTTGCCTTGGGGTGGACAAGGACACTTTAAATGGTGACCCCTAGTCATTTACATTTAATGAAGTGTGATGTACTTTATGATTTTAAAGTGACTTCATTAAAAAGGCTAAAGTGATGGTTTTCCTAAGTTCATATTGAAAAATAAAGTTGAGTGAGTGATTAAATTAAAAAAGGGTTGTTCTAACTTTTTTTTTGTTGGTTAAGTGCCTTGTGACTTGTTGAGCGAACCTTTGGTGTAAGAAACCACGATCTAGGGACATCTAAGCCGTCAAAATCACCGGGGATCGCACCCGGCCTGGCCGCACCAACCCTTAGCATGGTTGGATTTAAATGTCGCCTTCCATGAGCAACAGGTTTTGATCCTGGGCCGCCAAGCAAATGAAACCCCTCTCGACCGTTTGCTCTACCGAAATTTGACGGTTGTTCTAACTTTATTAAATGACATGAGATGCACTAAATGTCATTTAATTAATTAATGGAGCCTTTAATGTGAACACTTCATCGAATCTAATCTTGACCATTAGATTGAAAGAGGAAGTTACCATGAACAAAAAGGGCTAGGGCAAGGCAAATAATTTTTATTGTTCACTTTCCAAAGAGAAGATTGGAGAGAGGAGAATAACAGGAAGACAAGGGTTTGAGGAAAAAACCAAATTTGAAGAGTGAGAAAACTTTCAGAGATTTCCAGAATTTGAAGTGGGCACATTTCCCAATAAATTTTGGCACAAACTTCCAAACAGACTTGGCACAGAAATCAAGGTAACCTGCAGCAGAAAGTTAGCACGAGTTTCGAGGAGTTCTGTACTGTACCAGTTTGTACACTCGCACAGTTTTCGAGGAGGAAAGTACATCAATAAATGCTGCTGTCAGAGACCATACAGTGCATGATTTTCGAGGTGTAATAAATGTTGTCAGACCGTACTGTTCTGTACTATTCACACATGTGGCACAATTTTCGAGGTGCTGGTTTTTAGACAATACGTACAGTTTTGTCAAAGAGATTTTGGCACGTTTTTCGAGGAAGAAAAAGATAAGTACTGTTGTTCTGAATTTGTAAAATTTGTCTAGAAAATAAAATCTTCTCTCTCAAAAACAGGTTTTCTCTTGGGGGTTTTATCCTGGACCATTGGTCAAAAACATGTGTGTTATTTTCATATGTGTTTGGCTGAGTTAAAATTTTAGAGTTTGAAATTTTGTTTTGAAAAGAAAATTCTGAATTGTTTAAATTTCAAAAAAGAACTTCATGTGTTTTAGTTCAGTCAAATTTTGATTAAAATTGTGCATAGAAGGGCTTGGGCATTAAACTATGCAGAGAAGCCAAAAGGCTTGAAACCGGGTTGGGGTTCTTCAAAAACTTTCACTTTGCATACACCTTCAATCAATCTATCTAGCTCATATCCTAGTCAATGCTACTTGTTAGGCAACCCTCCTAAGATGGTTAATACCTCAAACATGCAACATGAAAAGCATATGATAAACCATGGAGCAACACTACTCTTCTAAGGACTGGATAAAATTAACTTGACAATGATAAAATATAATAGTGAACTTTGAAGTCACCAAGAGAACAAGTGCCAGAGGAAAATAGATGATAGTATTATTCTCCAAGATCAACAACAGCAAATGACAAGTGAGGAGTGAGTTCCTTTTATAGAACTCGACTACCTTCATAATAAAATAGTAATAAAATGTCTAAAACCATAGATCTAACATAGGGAATCACTCAAATATTCTCAAAAATGATAAAATAATGCCAAACCGCTAACAAATTCCTCAATGAGGGGGCCACACCATCTACACATGGTCAAATAATAGATAAATAATGTTATATGGACCCAAGAAATAAGGACGCTCCTAAAAACCATGTGTAGAAAACCATTAACAGTGAAATAAAACCGCAATTCCACTCCAAAAGTGAGGGTGCTCTCCAAGAATGTGTCCACAATCCAACAAAGCATAACAACTTGGCCCAAATACCTAGGGTGCTCCAAGAAATATGGTCAAATCCTCAACAAATAGGTCCAAATACCAAAGGGAACCTCCCAAAACCATGAGCAAAAACCATTAGCTGACATCCAAAACCAGGGGAAGGCCTTCAATTACCACATGTGTGGTCCAAGACAACTCACTAAGTGGTCAAACAAGCCAACAACCTCATAAATACCCAAAGCGCTATGGTACAGGAGGTTAAAAATAGTCCCAAAGCAATGGAAAGGGCCCAATGACATCATAAATATGCTCCAAAATCCATGCAAGTGCTCAATCCAAGGAGGAACAAACTCATCGAAGGTCCAACAATCCACTAAAATAACCTTTAAGTGTGGCACCCCACCATAGTATGCCTAATAGTTGTTATGATCAAATGATGAAACTTATTTACTAGTGAGGAATATCGCTTCTCTCGATGCAAGTGCGTGACGGTCATCCGATGAGAACATCCAACAGCCCTTTCGTATTTGCCTCGAGAAAAGCGAGATCTCTCACTGGTAAATAAGTTTCGCCATGATTAAATACCAAAGTATGTGTAAATAAACCCCTCTAATGAAATAATAATTAACACAACAACAAGCGTAGGCATTGTTAGTCTACCATGATAATAATACATAAGATATACATTACAAATACACGTCTTTTAATAACTCATTAATTAATAATGTCTACCTATCCTCTAACATTGGTGTAACCCTTAGAACCCTTTAACATGTGAGACTTCTAAATTAACATGCAAATCTTAATTTAACCAAGTCAAGTGAGGGTATATGGAGTGAATCACATTCATAGGGGAGAAAGGGGGTCTTTGTGAAATAAATATCATAGCAAAATAAGAGTGTTAGGTCGTATCCTCAACTTTCAAGAGTTAGGATTCTTTTTTATTTTTCTTCCACATATGTGCCTAGGAAGTGTTGTCATGGGTTATCCATCCTCACGCCTTCATATTGTGATCGATTTTTTATTTTTTCTTTATTTCTTTGATTTTGGTGATTTTTTATTTGCACTTTTTACTTAGCCTTTTCATTGGCTTAGTCCTTTTTTCTTTAGATTTATCTTAGACAACCTAGGGCAAGGGAACCTGGCCTTTGTGATGGGGAGTATCTGCTAAGGGCCCATGATAGTTTCCTTTACATTTGATTCATCAACGGCTTCTTTTTTTTTAGAGTACAAGATTCTTTTCACTTTGATTCGAGGTACCCATACATTAGAATAGTAGCAAGACCATAGATTGTTACTAATAACAAATCATTCACAAAGGGAAAAGTGAAGGTGATGGGTGAATTGGCTTAGTGGAATGAAAATGGCTAAGAAATATGTATGGAATGAATAAAATCACATGACTCAGTTCACCAAGGTACATATCAACATCATAATAACACACGTTACATAAGAAGAAAAACACCAAGATCAAGATGAGACAAGTAATAATTTAAGTATGTGAGCCACTATGAAAGCATAAATAATATCCCATGCTAACATACCATCATGTAAGAAAACATGCTAAGTAAAGATGAAGGTTAGATATATCACAACACTAGGGGGTGATGCATTGTATCTAGCTAGGCATGTCAAGGACCATGGACCATCTGGTGTTGTTGGAAAAAAAAAACCTCTAACCAATGATCTATAGTGCAACCACAAATCTCATCTTGGAAAAATTGATCAACATTCACCCTTTGTTGAAAGAAGGATAACATTGTCAATTTATGCAAATATGTGGTAGAGGAGCCAATGCATGTTCCACCATTAGATAGGACAACCTATCTTGATCTTTGGTTCCATGTAAGGTACCAAAGACTCCATGTTCACTAATGTATTTGCTCAATCCACTTTGTACTTGAGCACACTCCTCATCAGAGGCCAACTTGTCTAATGCAAGCATATACCCATTTTGGACCTCTAGATCTGTGTGTGGTTTTCCCCTAACTCCACCCCGAGGTGCTGGTTGGGCCAACCAAGATGGAGAATAATACTTTGGTGTGAGGACATATGCTAAGGCATGGAGTGGAACATTCATATTATCCCACCTTTTGACAACATGTTTATGAATATGATAATACAAAATTGCATCTCTCTACTCAACAATATGTTATCCATGTGCTGGTTTGGCCAAGTATGTTATCCATGTACTCATACATCTCCCCAATCACCAATTGATCTATATCTACAAACCAAATCATACTATAAACGAGCCTGGTGAACTACATAGCATACCTAACATTTGCCCAAAACTGGCCATCAAGAACGGTGCCCTACACCTCCTGAAAGTCATATCTATCAAATGTCCTCACAGCTTTGTCTTTCAAACCCCATCATGAATCATTTGCGACCATACTAGCCAATGCCTCTCTTACCTCTTGACCTAATTCGAATCGCTTTGCTATATAATTTGTTCACCTCCATTCATTACAGTTAATGAAATACATCATTCTTTTCTTCTTATCTACTTCTAGTTTTTGTGTAATGATCTATGATATCTCATTTGTTACATAATTAGTTGGTTGTTGATTTATTTTTCACAGTATATCTCTTTTGTTTATGTGCCAAGATCTATATGCTCAAATTTTACATGACCTATTTTAATAAAGCTTGACCAAGCTAATGCAGGATACAAACATGTTTTGATTCAAAGAGAATCGGAATAAATGAAAAAAAAAATGGTGGTGCAGGATTCAATGATTAATTGGAGAGTCATACTTGAATTTAATCAGCGAGTCAAACCTTTAAAAAAAATTGCCGATAAGTACTCAACAATTTCTTTAAATCTCTGCTGACTCATGACTTATTGGAAAGAATTCACAAGTTATTCTCGACTTTTTTCACTGACCTAGCACATCAATTTTTTGGGGGTTTATTCCCTTCATTGTTGCTTGCAGCTTTTGATTCCATGAGTGACAACTTCACTTCAGCATGCCAATGGAGTGTTAGATTTTCTTAAGATTATAGCAGTATATCTTAATTGCATTTATCAATAGGATCACTAGAAGATAGACAAAGAACAGAACAATAACACAAGTATTTTTCACCTGGGAAACCCAAATGGGAGAAAACCCAACAACCTTTGTCTAGAGATAATAATTTTGAGATCAGAGTACAATGAAGAAAGAAAAGAAAAATATGGAAATGCTCTCCAAAGATTGAAACCCTGAAAACAATCTTCTTCTGCAGTGTATGCGAACTTCTCTGAGTTGTTGTATAGCTGCACTCTCTCCCAAAAAACTGCGCACTTCACTTGTGCTGCTGTGTGAAATAATGAGGAGGGGTGCCCCCTATTTATATTGCTTTCCCACCCATAATTTAACTGGGGCCGACTTCACTTGGGGGAGCAATATAATTTTATATTTCATAATTTATATTTTATTCTTTTAATGATGGCTTTTCATCCCAAGGCTTACATTGTTCTTTCTAGGGTTTGTATGAATGATTACAACAAGTTCAACTCTCGACGGAGGACAATAAGAATAGCTTATGGAGTTGCACAAACTCCAACACTCCCTCTCAACCGGGAAGGTATTCTTCGGTCTTCATCAGTATCACGATCATTTGGGTTTCATCTTTACATCTATACTGTCTCTATCATCTCTAAACATACTGAAGGTTGTCTTTATGAATTTGTTCTATCCGGATGTCTGGGAGAAAATCTTCTGCTACCTATCCGTCTCTACTGCCTATGGAATACTTCCATACCTAGCTAGAGATCTTGGATGAGCAAATATGTATGAACATCTACTACCTGTTCCTCTCATCTGTCGATGGGGTAGTCCCATACCTGGATGAGAACCTGAACGAGTAAATGTGCATGACCATCTACTACCTATTCGTCTCATATGTCGATGGGTTACTCCCATACCTGGCTGAGAACCTAAACGCGTAAATGTGCCTGTGCAACCACACGGCCAACTGCTACCCGTCCGACTCATGTGCCGATGGAATTTCTCCCATACCTGACTGAGCACCTGGACAAGCAAAGGCACCTGTGTGAACTCGACCATCTACTACCTACCTGTCTCATCTGCCAATGGGATTTCTCCCATACCTGGCTAAGAACCTAACCGAGTAGAGGTACCTGGGAAAAAGTATGGTAAATGTCTCTCAGTCATCTCTCCCTCTCAAGAAGGGATACGTTCTCTTCTACTCCAAGTCTTCTGCGAAATTATTTAAGCTTCATCCTAGGAAGAGGCTCGGTAAGAACATCTGCAGTCTTGGTCATCTATCGAAATATACTGGAGCTCGACCGCACCTTTCTGCATCATAACACGTATGAAGTGATATCGAATCTCTATAATCTTCGACTTGCCGTGAAATACAAGATTCATTGACATCTGCACACAACTCTGGTTATCACAGTGAATCACGGTTGGCTCTGGAATCTAGCCAAACGATCCTGCAAGAATTTTACGAAGCCAAACTACTTCTCAGGCTGCAGAACTAGTAGCCATATACTCGGCCTCTGCAGTACTAAGAGCTACTAAGTTCTTCTTCCTATTGTACTAGGAAATTAGTGCAAAACCCAAACTGAAACAACATCTTGAAGAGCTCTTCCTATCTGTAGTGCATCCGGACCAATATGAGTCTGTAAACCCTTGCAATCTCATGTCACAATCTGAATTTTATCGTAGATCATATCCCACAGTGCCACGTAAGTATCTGAGCACATATTTTGCAGTAGTCCAGTGAATCTGCCTCAGTTCACACATGAACTCATTGAGGGCATTCACAGCAAAACAAATATCTGGTTTGGTGTTCGTCAGATACATCAAGGACCCAATCATCTGGTGATACATAGTGGGATCGATCAAATTTGAATCTGAAGCAGAATCTCTCAGCTTCTTCAAATTTGCATCCATCGGAGTAGCTATGGACTTGCAGTCCAACATTCCGAATCTCTTCAGTATATCCACAGTGTATTTTTCCTTGACCTAGGAAAATCTTCTTCTACCTTTATCATGCTTCTAATCTCAAGAAGTAATGTATCAATAATGTCATTGAGAAAGGTTGTCTTGACATCCATCTGATACAGCTTCCATATCATAGCTAAAGTAATAGCAAAGATCTTATAGAAGTATATTGAGTGATAGGATCATAATCGACTCCCTCTTTCTGAGAGAACCCTTTGGCAACAAATATGGCCTTGTATTTTTCAATGCTCCCATCTGCTCCATGCGGAGCTTCATGCTCCTCTGCATTCTGCAAAATCTGTCGTGCCCATCTAGGTCTTTTCCGGCTTACTGCCATATCTTGTGGGAGCATCGTCTGGCTCAACTGGATTAATGGAACTGATCGGTTTATTCATTTCTTCAAACTCTCTCTTAATGTTTGGAGGGGGAGATGATCTCATCTCTTCATTGTCATCGATCTCCATATCTGATCTTCTTCCTTTTTCGGATAGCCATTTCTTCTTCAAAGGTTGCATCATTCCTGACTTCAATTTGAATTGATTCTGGGATGTATATTATGTAATCCTTTGAAGACTTGCGATATCCCACGAATGTTTCCTTCTTTCCTGAAGGATCTAACTTGGGCACGTGAATGTAGACTGGAAAGTATTATCCATCCTGGTGACGACCAGGTTCATCAAGGATCCTTCAATTGTCTTGTTTGAGTCATGACATCAGTGTCATCAGGTTTCTATCGTATGTAATAGACTAGAATCCTTGTCTTTGAGGGATAACTCCCTCTGTCTCTCAGAAGTCGGTTGAGTAAATCTTGTTGAGCAGCAGATAGACCGACATTCGTAGAAGCTTTATGCTTCTGATCACCAAATCTCTGCATGAGATTATTCTGGATCTGAGAGTCATAATACATGCTTCTAGAGACTTTCTGCTTCCGTTCCATCCGTATATCAATGGGATCACTTGTCCTTGTAGATCATGGAATTCCCTATAAGTCAAATCCCGTCAGATGGTTAGCAACATTTCATAATCAATGCATTAACAAAATAATGTAGGCAACTTTTTAGTCAATGCTTCGACACAACACACGTAAGGCCATTATCGGGATGCTTATGGTCTCCATTATAGCATACCATCAAGAGTGTGTGCTACTCCAGTATGTTATAAAGGAGTCCTCATCCTAGATGAGTTGTGCAGCATGACCAACTATTTAACTACTTGAATTTTAGAAATGTAGATCTTTGTAACACATATTCAAAAACAACCAGATCTAATCTACTAGAGCATGTAAAATCAAATACTTATCTTTTGTAGTTTTGTGGGTGGGCTCCCACTATCAGGGTCCATTGGTCTTCATATGCTTGCTTGACAATCATCACAATCTGGATCTTCATATCATTTCTTAGAAGAAGAACTTCGAACGATCATCCTTCCTTGGCTCCTTGTGAGGAGGGTCTTCTTCTACATCACCAGTTAAAGCTTCATGCTTCCTTTTGATTGAACTTCGACAGCTACTGGCATAATGACCATATTTCTTGCACCTATAGCACTGTATCTGAGATAAGTCCTTCTCTTGATTCCTCTGATCTGGGGAAGGACTTGATCTCATATCTTGGTGCTTGTGATTGAAGGACTTCCTTCCCCTACCCTTGCCTTTCTTGGCATGAGATATGAACGCTTGATTCTCCTCAGGTTGAGCGCCATGAAGTCTTTGGTGTGCTGTGATTCTTGTTTCTTCCTGAGTGCATTCTGCCCATAGCTTATCAAATTTGGGTAGCTTGGTTCGACCACTTATAGTTTGGATGAAAGACTCCCAAGATGGTGGGAGACCATTTAAGGTGGTCATAACGAGATCTTTTTCTTCAATGTTGTCTCCACTGGACTTTAGCTTGTCCTGGAGCTCGATGATCCTCATAAAATATGAGGCAATATTCTCGGACTTCGTCGTCTTCATATTCGACAATTGATTCTCGGACTTCATCATCTTCATATAGCTTCTTTAATGTTTTGAACATCTTCCTCGCTGTCGTCTTTTCCGAAATCTGAGGAACAAAGTGGTCTCTAGCTGAGTCGACAAAAATCCTTCTTGCTTTGGCATCATCCTTCCTCCAGCGAGGTTTGTCTTCTCCCGCTTATGGTTCTGGGACCTTTTCATTTACACACTGTAATAGGTCATTTTCTTCTAGTAGGAGAAGAACCCTAGACTTCTAAGGGATGAAGTTGGAAGCTCCTTCCAGACGATCTTCAACCTTCATGTTGATCATCTTGACTGTAGATCTGGATCTGAAACCCTAGCAAAGACTAGGTCAAAACTGAAGGTTGGAGTATTGGAAAACTGACTCCAAAGATCAATGCGCCCTAGAGAGGTGAGTTGAGAAGAGGTAGAGTCAAGACAAAATTGTGAAGGGAGTAGGTCAAAACTGGAAACCCTAATTTTTGTTGCAGTTGTAGAATTAGGTCAAAATAGAAAAATTCTTAGAATTGAATTATGTCTTCACCAAAAGATGTGACCTCCTTAGAGAGAACTTCTTAAGGCTCTTTTTCTTCCAGAAGGTTGAGTGAAGACCTTGAAAGATGAAACCCTAGTTTTCATAGGTTACCGAAAGAGTTCCGGCAATGGCTTCTTCTAGCACTGCTCTGATACCATGTTAGATTTTCTTAAGATTATAGCAGTATATCTTAATTTCATTTATCAATAGGATCACTAGAAGATAGACAAAGCACAGAACAATAACATATGTATTTTTCACCTAGGAAACCCAAATGGGAGAAAACCCAGCAACCTTCGTCTAGAGATAATAATTCTAAGATCAGAGTACAATGAAGAAAGAAAAGAAAAATATGGAAATGCTCTCCAAAGATTGAAACCTTGAAAACAGTCTTCTTCTGCAGTGTATGCGAACTTCTCTGAGCTGTTGTATAGTTGCGCTCTCTCCCATAAAACTGCGCACTTCACTTGTGTTGTCATGCTGCTGCTCTGTGAAATAATGAGGGGCGCCTCCTATTTAGACTGTTTTCCCACCCATAATTTAATTGGGGCCGACTTCACTTGGGGGAGCAATATAATTTTATGTTTCATAATTTATATTTTATTCTTTTATTGTTGGCTTTTCACCCCAAGGCTTACATTGTTCTTTCTAGGGTCTGTATGAATGATTACAACAAGTTCAAATCCCGAAGGAGGACAATAAGAATAGCTTATGAAGTTGCACAAACTCCAACATGGAGGGGAACCATGGTGTTTACTCCAGAAAATATACTTTTGTTTAGTTGAAAAAATCAAAATTTATGCATTTTTTAGTGTTCGCCAAATTTCTTGTTGAGTTTCCCATTCCAGAGTCAACAATTTGGTACCCCAAGCGTCTTCTGAGTCTGAGTTTCACAACGCTGATAGATATTCTTTTTTATACCTAGGTTTGGAAAAAATGCAAGAATAATATGGGAGCCAACATGTCTTTTAAAACATGCAAAATCTAAAATACTCATAAAAATCAACAAGGGAAAGGCAACGTTGAGGTAACAGATTACTATGAGCATAAATTCAATTTTTCAACACAACTTTTTACTTGTCTCCTTGCTATGAACTCTTTGACCTAAAGTCCCAAAACATATTATTAATAAAAGGCCAACAATAAACATCAATAGTAATGGCTTTTGAAAATTTTGGACTATTCCATGAATATGTAGGTACTAGGAACATAAACTCTTCTAGAAGTTTCTTTCTGATTGTGGACATTCATAAGAATGTTTGCCTTCCTAGTTTCAATAATTTTACACAGGTTTGCATTAGCAATGATTTGGGAGCTTGCACAGAAAAGAAAGATTATGAACTTTGAAAAACATCATAGAAATAGCACAAGACGTATCTAGTCTTACTCTTGCAACTGTTTCTATTTTTAACACTTTCTGTCATTTCTAAAATTTGAATCTGAGGTAATACTTATCTAAATTATTTTGTCAACACATTTTGTTACTGTGAGGTTACACGCTATGATTCCTAAGGAAAGCTTGATGGATGATGCAGTAGACAGCATTAGGTAAGGTATGCTTGATGGATGATGCAGTAGCCAGCATTAGATTGGAATATCCAATTCCCTAGGAAAAGGAGCCCATCCTATCATTTACATGCATCTATGACCAGTAAGGCACATTAATAAAGTGGGTAAATTGCTGAAACATTACATGTTTATGTTAAAGTGAGGTAAGAGAAGAACTATTTTAACAGCTCATCCAATGGAAGATATTTTGTTATGATTATTGACAGTTCCAACTTGTTTTCAACTACTGAACTTCTACATGAGCAACTACTGTAAGGAATTATGTTCATACTCATAGTGATTGGATCATAAAAGAATGCAAAACAACTTCAAAAAGATCAATAGCTCATCCAATGGAAGAAATTTTGTTATGATTGTTGACAGATCCAACTCATTTTTAACAACTGAACTCCTAAATGAGCGACTATTGTAAAGAATTCTGTTAACACTGACTGGATCATAAAAGAATACAAAACAACTTCAACAAAGTACCTTGAGAAATCGCAATTTGGAAAAGTAGCTTCTTTTTTCCTATACACAAATGTAACTGGAATATACAAATTAAAACTAATTATTAGGATGTCAATAGAGAGCGAGCCTGCTTACCTGCAACTGATTGGCCCAATTTGCCATATTCCATGTAACGAACTCTATGTTTTTCCAGAAGCTTCTGGAACTCACTGAAAGGAATATCATGTGAAGGCTCTGGATCCCAAGGAGTTCCTTTAAGCTTCCCCTGCAACTTTAGTAATGGCTTGGTCCATGATGTGGCCAGTATATGTTCCCTTTCAAATTGTATCCTTCCTTTCCTTTCTAGTTCATCTAATTCTTCCACTCTTTCTTTCTCAGCCTCTCTTACTTTCTGAAAGATTGATCATTAAATTTCCCACACCACCAATCCACCAACCCAATTTAAAATGCAACAGAATAAAAAATAGAAAACACAACAATCCATCTACAATCAGCTTTTTGTAGCAAAAATTCAAAGCACGGAGATAAAAAATTCCAAGGAACTAAAATCCTTACACAGATTTATCAGAGGGTAAAAATACTAACATTTACAATCCAGTTTTCCTTAAAACACACGACATCCATAGTGCTTTTACAATAAAGGCTAAACATCAGAAAAATATCATATATATATTATACACACACACACACACATATATATATCTATATATATATTATAAGTCTATTAAAATATTAGTTGTCACTTGTCAACCATCCACCCAGCAATCTCCTAGATTGCATGCTTAATTTTTTGCACATGTATCTGCTTGTATGTATCCTCTACGGCATTGTATTATACCCTACACACACACTGCCATTGATGTTTTAATTAAAAAAACAAATAAAGTCCCCCCCCACCTGTCGTCCCCCACGTTCCATGGACTTGGGGACGCCTAGGAAACATCCCCAATCTGCTGGGGACTTCATCAGGGACTTTGGGACTTGCTGGTTGTTACCCCTCATTTTGCATGAGGCTTCACTTATGATTTTCATCACAAATCAAATGGACAGATTGATGGTGCTCCTCAGTAATCTTGGATTTATTGATGACGGGGTGATCCTTCATACTAATTTGTCTCTCTCTCCTAGATGATGCGGCATGGTCCAACAGGATTATAAATTGGCATCATGGTAGATGAATTCCTGTTCGTAGCACTTAGAGTTGATTCCATGGGTGCCAACCTAAGTCACACTGTTCAGGTTCAAGCTCGGGTTCGGGCTCGGGTTCGGGTTCGGCAAGGATTAGGTTCGGTTCAGGTTCGAATTGTCCGATGAGGTTCGGATGAGGTTCGACTATATATATTTATATAAACTTTCTTCATATACTCCCCCTTAACTAATTTTCTACACCCCATAGCCCATAGGATTCAAAGCACTTAGGTTACTATTCATAGTTTCGTCATATATACTTGTTGTTTATGACATTTTTGCTCACAGATTTGTGCTTCTAAGAGTGGGTTTTTGTGGTTTAACAGCGGATTTACATGCTTCCCACAGCAGTAGTTTGTTCTTAGGGGTAAATCTATGTTCTTACTTGTTGTTTGGTGTGTTCTTATGTAGACTACGGGTATGATATTTCAAATTACAGAGAGCATTTAATTTATATACACCATAAATAAATAGAGAGCATTTAATCTATAGACAACATAAATAAATCAAGAGCATTTAATTTATAGACAACATTTTATATACAACATAAATATATAGAGAGCATTTAATTCATAGACAACATAAATAAATAGAGAGCATTTAATCTATAGACAACATAAATAAATCAAGAGCATTTAATTTATAGACAACATTTTATATACAACATAAATATATAGAGAGCATTTAATTCATAGACAACATAAATAAATAGAGAGCATTTAATTTATCAACCTATGAGGACTTATCGTTCCAAATCTCAAGCCATATACCAGAATACTAGCAAACAAATCAACTCCATATGACCAAAAGTTGAGCTCCCCCCATCAACATACTTCTACTACTATTCACAAGGTTGAGCGTAGTCAAATCTCTATCACAATATTCTTCTCATCGGCCTCAAATGTTAGGAGAGTTGGCCTCCCTTGATCTTGTCTCCCTTGTAATCATGCATCTAGGCCCTCCCGATCCTAGCTACTCCCTCGAGGATATCATCTACCAATGCATTGGCCCTTTCACTTTGCTTGAAGACTCTGATGGCAAGATCACCTCTCAATGTCCTCACTCATCCTTGGCCATCCTCTCATTTGCTTACCATCGAGATTTTGGTGTCTCACTATCTTCAGCACTTCTATTGTACCCACATATTATCTTATACTCTCTCTTTTAGCTCTTTTCAAAGCTTTCTTTAGCTAGACACCTAGCAAATAGTCTCTAGCCGACTTTTAGATCTTAACTCTTATTATCTTTTTTGTTTTTAGCATTGTTCTAAGAGATTCCTTGGCACTCCCACTTTGTACCAACACTAGAGGTACTTTTCTAGTCCCTTTGACCTACTTGTGTGGTCTTTTGTTGGACATTAATAAATTTATCTTCTCTATTCTTGACATTCTAATTGAAGCAATTTAATCTATGGGGGCACAAATTGTTGTCCAAGTCATAACAGACAACACAAAGGCGTGTAGAGCAACATCCCTTATTGTTGAGGGCAAATATTAACACATCTTTTGGACCCCCTATGTTGTACATCGCTAAACCTCATGCTCGGCACAATGGGGTACCACATTGGGTGGATTCAATAGATTTTTGAAGAGGCAAAGACAATCCAAAGATTCATCACAAACCATCACATGTCCTACGGCATTTAGTGACAATTTATAAAGTTGGAGCTTTTTAAGGTACCTGAAGTTTAAACGTTGCTTCATAAAGTCTAACATTGCAAGAGTCTAATCCCTTATGTAGGTTTTAATTTATTTATTTTTAGAGTGTTAATAATAGAATCATAGATATTCAATCTAAATCCTAACTTATTGAAATCCTTGCACTTGTAGGTTGTCAAGACCAAGAAAAAAATTTAAAATCCACACTTATCTTAAAGCGTAGAAACCTTGGCAAATCTTACTAATTCTTAAAATGGGTCCTGAGACAACGAGATTGACAAACGTATGCCTTTGCTCAACATTATTTAGTTTTCAAGTAGAATTTTATAAGCAAACAACTAGGGTAGCAATGGGGTCTCCCCTTGCACCCATAGTTGCCAACCTCTTCATGGAACAATTCAAAAGAAAATCTCGACTCATACCCCTAAAACCAACAAGGTGGGAGAGATATGTGGATGACACCAATATGAAATGGTCTTGCGACAATGAAGAGCTTATTAAGTTTTTGAACACGTCAACACCCAATCCAACAACAATAAGTTCACTATGGAGGTAGAGGAGAAAGGAAATATCCCTTTCCTTGATGTCTTGGTCAATAGGAAGCTTGATGGGACTCTAGGCCACCAAGTCTTCAAGAAGAAAACACACACAGAAAGCTATCTACACAAACTCTCACCACCACCCCGCGCAAAAGTTTGGGGTCCTCAACACATTGGTTACACAGGTAGTTAGAATCTCAAACGAGGAGCACCTTAAGCAAGAAAAAGACCACCTTACTATGGTCTTCAAGAGCATCGGCCTTAATGAAAATGACAGTATAAGGGCCATGGAAAGGACAAGAAGGGTCCTCTATCTCAAAACAAACAATCCACAACCAAAAAAGCCCTATATTTGTAACCTTACTTACATTCTAGGGGTTATAGATAGAATTGCGAAGGATATCTCAATTGCCTTTAAGCCCATCGAAACCATTAAGCAAAATATGAGATCAATTAAAGACACAATTGATCAACATCAATACAAGGGTGTTTATAAGGTTGCATGCTCCTGCGGGAAATATTATATCAGAGAAGCAGGGCGATCATTTCATGTAAGAATAAAAAAGTATAGCGCAAATATCCGAAATGAACAAGACCACACCTCAACCCTAGCCGAACACTCCATTAAGAGTAAGCACCACTTATGCTTGAAGGATACCAAGATCCTCGCAAAGGAGGAACATTATTTCAAACGTCGGGATAGGGAAGCTTTAGAGATTATTAAAAAACCCAACGCTTTGAACATGGACAGGGGCCTTGAGATCAACAATAATTGGGTCCCCTTAATCAAAAAGAGAACCATTTGATTGGAAAGAAAAGTCGACTGGTTATGAATTATGGAGGAAACGTACATACCATATTAATAGATCGAATCAGCTAGCTCTACATTCGACAATTTGTCTTGAGGATGGACTCTGTTATGAGTTTGAAACGTCAACAGACAACCATAACGACTGCGGATATTCTAAAAAACATTGTTTCTAGCAATTGCCACCACATAAATCTAAAAACTGTAGCTCGGTGAAGTTTTAAGTAAAAAAATATTATTATATAGAGTTTGGGTGAATCGATTTTGGAGAAAAAAATGGATTTTGGTAAGTCATTTTTGGAAAGAAAAAAAAAAGGGAAAATTAGACAAACAAAGAAATGTAGCTCCCTAAAAATATTCCCTTGTCAGGACTTGTTTTGTCTCGCACATTATAATCTTGACAAGGCTTGTGCAAGTGAAATAAACTTTACAATTGATGGTATGCAATCATCTTTGGACTAGATGGAGACAATCCCAAGATGAAGAGCGCAAGCAATCAAGAGGATCGTTGTTGATGATGATGGTAGGATAGGGTGGACTACTAACTTATCATTTTCTAAGTCAATCATGGATTTGTTGTGATAACTCGACACAAGAAAAAACTAGTTTTGAAGGTGTATGCAAGCATTGACTCCATGACTGAGAAGATAAGGGAGGTAATCAATGCCAAAGACATTTTGACCAAAATGTGGAATAATATAACTACCCCAATGCATTGTTTGGGCTATGAAATAAATCTACACATAAGTTGAGTCAACCAAGAAGAACTACACCAAATAAAAACCAAGAAGTGTCATAGAAAAACCTTTAGAAAATTAGTTGTAGATCTTAATACTGCAATGCAAATTCATATAGAGTTTTCACATTTTGTGGGATTAGTGGGTTTGGGCAAAGATGTGATGCTACATGGGCAAGACCTTGCTAACTTGATTGATTGGTAGAACATCTATGGTGGGGAAATCTTAAATATCCAAAAATTGGCATTCAAGATATTGTTCAAGTTGTTAGTTCCTCATCAACTGGACCTACGTAGAAATATCTATTAGCATTAGAAATAACGAAGATATATCCAAAAATTGGCATTCAAGATATGGTTACATCAAGTTTTGAGTGTTTCATGAGATTTGGGATACATGGTGTATGTTAAGCCCCTGGATGGTCTAAGATGGATTATAGCATGAGAGATGGTTTGCGATGAATATACACAATTGAGATAGCTTGATCAATGGATGATTGTCTTCAGGACGGCGTTGGCTTGGATTTCTTCCCTTAAGTGTTGGAGTTTTTTTCCCTGGATGGAAGATGCCTTTCATTGTGGCCACCTGGTTGGAGAACACTTTGCATGGGATGTGGAGCATTCTACCTCATGGAGGAAGGCTTCAAACCCTAAATGGCATGTGGTAACTTGGATTCATGTTTGGATGATTGGACATGGCTTGGGGATGCTTAGGGCTTCGACATTGTTCTTGTAAGGGATAGGTGACCTAATGGAGTACATTGCTTTGAAGGATCACAAAGTCCTTGGAGGCTAATTGTGGAGTGGTATTAACTTGCCTTGTATAACTACATCCCCTGGAGTCATTATTGTGCACTACATCACCTCGGAGCATGACACATGTACTTTAGAGTGGGTGTCTCACTTGTGTTGGCCTGCAAGGGCTCATGTAGGTTACTTGTAAGGGCTTGTGCCCACATAGTATTGTTGGCCTCCCTTACCTCTCATATAAATAAAGGAAGGAGAGTCCTATTCATCGTCATTTGTACTCTTTTCTTTGTACTTAGCTTCGTGGAGGAAGTCACCAAGGTTTCCTCATGGATCCTAGGATGAGTTATGAAGTCTAGAGGAAATGTTTTCATTGGAGTTTGCTCTTGTGACTAGGGTTTACTCTTATGGAAAAGAAATTGGCGATGATCATTCCTCTCTCTCTCTCTTAGGTATTCACTTGTACTTATTCTTTCTCTTTCTCTTGATGCGCTAGGGTTTCTTGGTCTTCTTAGGGTTTCTTGCAACATCTTGGAGTTCTAGGGTTAAATTTCTACCCTCGGAAATTGGAGAATAATATTTTGCAATAAAACCCTAGGTTGGAATGGTGAAGAAGAAGAGAGGAGGACATCTTGCCTTGGAGATTGTATTAGAGAGATTTTTGCACTTGTATCTTCTTAGTCGAGCTAGGGTTTGAGGATTTACCTTAGCTAGGGCTTGTTGCCGCCTAATTCACACTTTAAAATGCAGGAAAGTCACAACCTGCTATGTGTGTCCTTGGGGGCAAGTGAGAGCTGGGGACCACTGTCACCACAGTCCGCAACTCCTCCGTTTAGGCAGAATCCCAACAGAGCCAAGGGGGGTAGTCCCTAGGGGAAAACTAAGTTCCAGGTTTATTAATTAATTAAAGATTAATTAAAGTGATCGTTTAAAAGGAAAGAGGCTAAGACCTTATATAAAACAAGACCAGTGCCTAAATAATGGAGTCAAAAAGATATACTTCGTCTTTCTTTACTTTACAAATACAATTAAGATTTAATCTATGATTAAACTATAACTTCAGTGTTTAACAATGAACAAATGATATAATTATAAACAGTAAGGAAATAAAACATTCAACAATGTACAGATTATCTACCAATATGGATCACGAACCAGATTTACAATATGGTTAAAAATGCTATGAATGAGAGTTATTAAACCAGCAGTAAATGAAAAGTATGGAAAGAACTTAAGCAGTTAAGCATTTACCACATGACCATTTGCAAGATTGAAAGTAAATAGAACTGAAATGTAAAGTGCTGGAAGTAAAAATTTGTAGTGCAATATTGTAGTGGAAGAGTGCTTAAAATGAATATGTTGTAGAACCGGTTTTGAAATGCTTCTTGGTTTGTTTTAGTTAATTTTATTAAAGTTGTTCTTCTTGGATTAAGTTTTAGAATCGGTGGTGTGACTACCCCGATCTAGTTCTTCTCAAATCGAAGAGGGAGTGCTGTTGCGCTCAACAAAGTGGTAACGAGCCCACCCGTAGCTCACAGGTCAAACCCCAACGGCCCGGTGCTCACAAGGAGGACGTCGAAGCGCCTAGAGACCACCCACGGTCTACTACCCCTTGCAGCTTCCGAGTCACTGTTTTTAATCAATTCGAAAATCGCTAGATGGATGCCTATTAAACTAAGACTTCTCTTTCCCCTGGTCGTATCTCGGAGTACCCCGGAGGGTGATAACCGAGTAGAGGAGCAGGATGTTGGAAGTTGTTGTTGGTAAGTTTTAAGAGTAAATTTTAATCTTGATGGTTAAGATGCAGTGTTTATTTTAAAGCTATTAACAAATGACTTGGGAAATAAAATATTTGATTGTAGATTGTAGTACAAGAAAAGGAAAGTTATTCTAATTACCTAAGCCCCCACTTCCCCTGCTTTTCATATCCGGCTTGAAGTCCCTAAAGGGAGATGACAAGCGGATAGAGGATACACAGGTTTGATAGGTTGTATGATTACTTTTAAACAGAAAATTAAAGTTGCATAAACTTGAAAGAAATACACAACTAACTACAGTAAACTCACCTCACAACAATCTTTGTGACAGAGATGATAATCTGTCACAAAGATAGGTGGGTAGCTGGAAATAAAACTAGTTATCTACCTCTTCCTAATCTACTTACTTATAAATTACAAATGATTACAAAACTTTACAGAATACCCCAAGAGACTCTCTTTGGGGTTTACAATAAAATGGAAAGAATATGGAAGAGAGGGTTGAGGGTTTGAACCCCTTTTGAAGCGGTGGAAGTTTGAAGAGATCTTGGGCCTATTCGGGCATCAAATCTCCTTCAAAATGTGCATAACCTGTCATAAACCAGCGAGCTATTCTTCGCTGAAAATCACAGAAAAACATTAAAATTTGTTGTTAAAATACTAGTACAATATTCACAAATTTACATAAAAAATATGAGTGTAAAATATTGCAGAAATGAGCGATTTAAAGGGCTGGAAACTATTATGCAGACTGAATGACAGACAAATATTTATTACGACTTTGAGCGCTTCGCGTTCTGATCACAATTGCTTGATCTCAGACGAGGGATACCACGATTAAGCTCAAAGTGTAGATAAATATAGGCTGAAAATTATACAAATGCAATATTCAAAATAACTGTAAGAATCGGAGGATAAATATCGAAGAAACTTAGCTAAACAGTGTTTAAACAATGGAAATGTAAGCCCTAACTAATATATAAGGGGTTAGGGCCCTAAAACAAAGGTTACATTCACTATACAGTGAAATAAACCCCTCTTTATGAAGGCTGAAAGTAGATGGCCGAATTTAAAACTTTGCCGGAATGATATTTGGAGAGATCTCCTTGCTTGGACAACCTGCAAATAAATCTTATGCCTGCAAAATTTATGATCCTAATGATGAATACCTAACAGTTCCTGCAAAATACTTTGTAAGAAATGTCAAATCATTCATAAGAAAGAATAAAAACAGTTTTATTCTTTAATCTCTCCACAAAACACTTTGTGGAGAGCTAACTAGAAAAATACAATAAATGCAAACAAGACAAATACAAGGTTACCTTACAAAGATTCGGATCATGAAAGAGCTTGCAGCATAGTATCCCTCCAAAGAAATTTTTATTTAATAGCCCAACTTGGGCAAATCTTCAATACAAAGTATAGCAAAAGAATATGAGAGCAAGAAATTTCCGGCAGCATAACAATAGTATATGAGATCATGATTAATGAGGGAGTGAGACCCTCATTAAATAGTTGAGGCAATCCCCAATCTCTTGAATATAAATGGTTGAGATTAGATCTAGATCTAGGGTTTAATCTCACCCACTAGATCTAGGTATTTGGCTTTCTATTCTTCTCCATTAATCTCCACCCTTAGATTAATTTTTAATCAAAGGCCATAAGGCTAGATCCATGCTTTAACAATATTAACCTTTGGATCTAGGTCTTTGATTTAATTTCCACCATTAGATGAGCTTTTAGGTAAATAAATAAAAACAGCAATAAGATGGGCCCATAGGCTAGGCTAGGCGCCCCTCCAAAATGGTGGAAATCTCCTCCAAAAATGGCAAAACGTGGGTCTTAACTAGCTAGCGCCCATCTCCAAACAATGTAGCGCCTTCCTTAAATTAGGGCGTCTCCATATATAGCGGCTCTATTAAAACTAGCATGCGCCCCTCTATTAAAACGTGGGCCCCTTCTAAATGCATGTGGCGCCCTTTTAATATAGCGCCTCCTCCAATTTGGTGAGCGCTCCTCTAAATTGAACGTGGGCCCTTTTCATTTTAGCGTGGGCCTTTCTTCATTGTAGCGCCCTCTAGATTTTGGTTAGCGCTTCCATTTAGTATGCTCCCTTTATAATATAGCGTGGGCATCCTTTATACATAGCGCCTCCCTCTAGATTAGATGGTAGCGCTTCCAAATTTGGCCGTTTTTTAAGTGACGCCCTCCTTTATGGTGGTTTTAACCCACGTTTTAGTGAAGGCCTTCATTTTAACTTGGTTCCTCTTTAGCAATTAGCGCCCCACTATATATGGTAGGGGTTTGTCCACCTTTAGACTTAGGGTTTAGCCATTTAACTTAGCTTTGACTTTAGTCATTAACTCCATTAATAAAATTTAACCTTAGGCTTAGGCTAAAATAAAAATTCACCTTAGATTTAAAATTTTTAATTTAATTTTTTAAATTTTTCCAATTTGACTTAGGAAAAATTAAAAAATAACTTTAAAATTAATATCTAGGCCATGGGGGGGTGAAAAACTTTGGAATAAGTTTTCCTAGGCTTAGGAATCCCCAAACTAACTTACCATGGCATTTCTTGATTTTTTACTTCAAAATCAAAAAATGTGAATTTTGACTTAGGGAATTTAATTAATTCCCTAGGAAAAATAGACCTTGCTTAGACAAAAATGGTCTATCTCCTCAACCACTCATCAGAATGACATGGGACTCGAAGCAATGGCTTAGGGGGTTTCATAGCAATTAACTTTGCACTCATAGCCCCTATTACAAAATGCCATGCTTGAGCAATTACATTATTATATCAACAACTGAGTTAATTAATCACTAAGGGGTGAAATTAATTAACTAGAAAAAATAATCAACACAACGAAACTCCGCAAGACTCTAGACAAATGCCTAGCATGGTCATGGATCACACTTTGAAGCCTTAGCCACCTCATGGAATTGACTGGTAGAACGCCCGTCACCACTTTCGAGGATTTTGAGTGAAAACCAAACCGATTAAACTAGTTTACACAACAAGGTCAATTGGAAAGGGAAAAACACTCGATGAGGGGACTTCCCTAACAACCCGTTCCATGGTGTGGCATCCGTATCATATGACCCATACTAGCACATAAAATTAAATTAATTTTCCCACGCAGGGGAGCGGACATTTCGTTTTACAAAGAGGCAATAGCCCTGCAGAAGTGAAAAATCCTCAGATTTTTCTAAGGTACAATTATGTACATCCACATGTACATGGAGTTGCCACCTAGTCGAAATAGGTGGGCAACAGGGCTAAGATGGATTATAGCATGAGAAATGGTTTGCGATGAATATACACAATTGAGATAGCTTGATAAATGGATGATTGTCTTCAGGACGGCATTGGCTTGGATTTCTTCCCTTAAGTGTTGGAGTTCTTTTGCATGGATGGAAGATGCCCTTCATTGTGGCCACATGGAGGGGCCACCTAATTGGAGAACACTTTGCATGGGATGTGGAGCATTCTACCTCATGGAGGAAGGCTTCAAACCTTAAATGGCATGTGGTAACTTGAATTCATGTTTGGATGATTGGACATGGCTTGGGGATGCTTCGGGATTCGACATTGTTCTTGTAGGGGATAGGTGACCTAATGGAGTACATTGCTTTGAAGGATCACAAAGTCCTTGGAGGCTAATTGTGGAGTGGTATTAACTTGCTTTGTATAACTACATCCCCTAGAGTCATTATTGTGCACTACATCACCTAGAAGCATGACACATGTACTTTAGAGTGGGTGTCTCACTTGTGTTGGCCTGCAAGGGCTCATGTAGGTTACTTGTAAGGGCTTGTGCCAACATAGTATTGTTGGCCTCCCTTACCTCTCATATAAATAAAGGAAGGAGAGTCCTTCTATTCATCATCATTTGTACTCTTTTCTTTGTACTTAGCTTCTTGGAGGAAGCCACCAAGGTTTCCTCATGAATCCTAGGTTGAGTTATGAAGTCTAGAGGAAATGTTTTCATTGGAGTTTGTTCTTGTGACTAGGGTTTACTCTTATGGAAAAGAAATTGGTGATGATCATTCCTCTCTCTCTCTCTCTCTTAGGTATTCACTTGTACTTATTATTTCTCCTTCTCTTGAGGCACTAGGGTTTCTTGGTCTTCTTGGGGATTCTTGCAGCATCTTGGAGTTCTAGGGTTAAATTTATACCCTTGGAAATTGGAGAATAATATTTTGCAATAAAACCCTAGGGTGGATTCGTGAAGAAGAAGAGAGGAGGACATCTTGCCTTGGAGATTGTATTAGAGAGATTTTTGCACTTGTATCTTCTTGGTTGAGCTAGGGTTTGATGATTTACCTTAGCTAGGGATTTTTGGATTGTTGGGATCTCTATAGTAGCCTTGAAAGAAGGCTACAGTATGTACTTGTACTTCATCTTGAGCTAAAAAATAAAGTTTTCAGATGTCCATATATTGTGCAATTTTCAGATTTTAGTTTCAGCTATACATGTTCTTTATGCATTGCTATTTACAATCATTTAAGTCTTGTCAATTTGACATAAGTAAAGGGGCAAATTGTTCAATGTTATGACATCTAAGGAAGAATATAAGGGGCTTGTTGCCCACCTATTTCGACTAGGTGGCAACTCCATGTACACGAAGTTGTACATAATTGTACCTTAGAAAAATCTGAGGATTTTTCATTTCTGCAGGGCTATTGCCCCTTTGTAAAACGAAATGTCCGCTCCCCTGCGTGGGAAAATTAATGTAATTTAATGTGCTAGTGTGGGTCATATGATATGGATGCCACACCATGGAACGGGTTGTTAGGGAAGTCCCCTCATCGAGTGTTTTTCCCTTTCCGATTGACCTTGTTGAACAAACGAGTTTAATCGGTTTGGTTTTCACTCAAAATCCTCCAAAGTGGTGACGGGCGTCCTACCAGTCAATTCCATGAGGTGGCTAAGGCTTTAAAGTGTGATTCATGACCATGCTAGGCATTTGTCTAGAGTCTTGCGGAGTTTCGTAATGTTGTTGTATTTTTATTAGTTTTTTCTAGTTAATTAATTTCCCCCATGGTGATTAATTAACTCAGTTTTTGATGTAATAATGTAATGGCTCAAGCATGGCATTTTGTAATAGGGGCTATGAATGCAAAGATAAATTGCTATGAAACCCCCTAGGCCACTGCTTCGAGTCCCATGTCATTCCGATGAGTGGTTGAGGAGATAGACCATTTTTGTATAAGCAAGGTCTATTTTTCCTAGGGAATTAATTAATTTCCCTAAGTCAAAATTCACATTATTTGATTTTGAAGTAAAAATCAAATAATGCCATGGTAAACTTGTTTGGGGGTTATTAAGCCTAGGAAAAGTTTATTCCAAAGTTTTCCACCCCCCCATGGCCTAGATATTAATTTCTCAAGTTATTTTTAATTTTTCCTAAGTCAATTCTAGGAAAATTTAAAAATTTAATTGAAATTTTTTTATCTAAGGTGAAATTTAATTTAACCTAAGTCTAAAGGTTAAATAATGTAAAGGAGCCAATCTCCAAGTCAAAACCCTCATCATTTAAGCTAGGCGCCACCATATGGAATAAACTCCACTAAAAAAGAGGGAGGCGCTATACTATGAAGAGGAGCCACTATATATATAGTAGGGCGTCCATATTAACATGGGACCCACGCTAATGCTAGAGGAAGGCGTCAAAATGGAGGCGCTATTAAAAAGGGCCCACGTTTCTACCATTTTAGAGGAGCGCTATATGAAGAAGGGCGCATGCTAAATAGAGGGGACCCACGCTAGTTTGAAGGTAGCGCTAGTGTAAAGGAATGGGCCCACTCTAAATTTGTTGGAGCGCTAGTATAAAGAGCGCTAGCCATTATTTAGTAGGGGCGTTACTTCATAGTAGATGGGCGCTAGTTTAAAGGCGCCACCAAATTTGGTGAGGCGCTAACCATTAAAAAGGCCCACGCTAATATTGAAAAAGGACCCACGTTTTATATGAGGCCGCCATACTTGGTGGAAAGGGCGCCATATTTTAAGGGAGATGCTACTATAATGGGCGCCATTGTATTTTAGTAGAGCGCTAACCAAGTTTAGAGCGCTAGCTACTTTAGTGAGGGCGCTATCATTTAAGCCCACGTCTTACACTATAATGGAAGCGCCTAATTTGGAGGATTCCGCCGTATTTAGAGGAGGGCGCCCACATTGGGGCCCATGATTTTTCCATTTTATCAAAAGCTCATCTAAGGGTGGAAATTAAATCAAAAACCTTGATCCAAAGGTTAATATGGTTAAAACATGGATTAAGTCTCTTAGCCTTTGATTAAAATTAATCTAAAGGTGGAGATTAATTGAGAATAATAGAAAGCCAAATACCTAGATCTAGTGGTGGAGATTAAACCCTAGATCTAGATATAATCTCAACCATTGAGCTTCAAAGAGTTGGGGGTTTGCCTCAACTATATAATGAGGGTATCACTCCCTCATTATACACCAATTCTTATGCCATTGTTATGCTGCCGGAAAATTCTTCTTCTCACTCTCATATTCTTGCTACCTTGTATTGAAGTTTTGCCCAAGCTGGGCTATTTTAAATAAAATTCTTTGGAGGAATACTATGCTTCAACTTTTCATGATCTACATGTATTGAGGTAACCTTGTATTTATTTTGTTTGCATTTGTTGTGTTTTTCTAGTTAGCTCTCCATAAAG